>VWYI01052787.1:0-13598 GCA_013399455.1 Anthoscopus minutus
ACCATGCTGTGGCTTGGGGGAATCTGAAAAACACGTGGAAATTGGGCAACACGCTGCTACAGGCTTCAATCCCAATGAAAGTTTTTTTTTCCTCAAAATAATACCCCTAAAGCCTCCCTCTATATGCCCATCTCCTTATACTTTGGCTTTTTAATTTTCTTCCTCATGAGGCAGTGTAAAGCTTATAACTCACAGAATTATACAATTGTTTAGCTCGGAAAAAACCTGTTAGATTTTTGAGTCCAGCCATTAACCTAACACTGCCAAGTCCTCCTCTAAACCGTGTCACTGAGTGCCACATCTACATGTATTTTAAGTATCTCCAGGAATGGTAACTACAGCATTTTCCCTGGACAACCTGTTCTAATGCTTGACAACCTTACTGTGGAAGAAATGTTTCCTAATAGCCAAATGGAACCTCCCTTGGTGCAACTCATGGCCCTTCCCTCTTGTCTAATAGCTTTTTACCTGGGAGAAGAGACCAACCTTTCCCACTCCCCATAAGGCCTGTGCTCCAGACCTTTCACCAGCTCTGTTGTCTTTTTCTGGACATGCTCCAACACCTCAGTGTCTTCCTTGCAGTGAAGGGCTCAGAAGTGGACACAGGTTTTGAGGTGTGGCTTCATCAGTGTTGAGTAGAAGGGCACAATCCCTGTCCAGCTGGACACAATATTTCTGCCACAAGCCAGGCTACCATTGGGCACCTGGGCACACACTGGCTCAAGTTCAGCTGACTGTCAACCAGCTCTCCCAGGTCCTCTCCTCTGGAGAGCTTTCCAGCCATAACTCTTCAAGCATGTAGTGCTGGAGTTGCTGTGATCCAAGTACTGGACCTAGCACTTCACCTCTTTGAGCCTCATACAATTGTCCTCAGCCCATTGATCCAGCCTGTACAGATCCCTCTTCATCAGATGGACACACACTCCTACCCAGCTTAATAGCCCAATTACAAGTGATGATTGGAGAGTATTATGGGAGCTATTTGAAAAGCATATTTCAGTGGGGAAAAAAATCCCCCTCTCAGAATAAAAGCTCTTTCTAATGAAAGTAGTAAAAGTAGAGAGCACAGCCTGTTGTTTGATCAGAACTCAAATTTTCACTGTATCTATCATCCTCAGATATATTACCTTGTCCTTGAAAAACCTGTGCACTTGTCCTAAGATGACCTTTTTAGAAGTCCCAAACATAAAAGCGAGGAAGAGCTGAAGATATGTTGAGTGTTTTTTGGAGAATATTTAGGACATGCTCCTGTTTCCTCCATTATATCCATTGCCACTGCAGCCCACAACTAGGAATGTGCAGCACTGGGATCTATTGAGGGACCTAAACTCTCAGATTTGGATGGGTTTTCATAGTATTAATTCAGTGCAAGGTGAGAGAAGGGCAAACCTGGAGAATGGGTGGTAGAATCAGAGGAAAGTGGGTAGCAGTAACTGGAGAGTTCTGAGCCTCATTAATGTTGCTCTGCACACCCTTTAGAAGGAAAAACATCAAGGATCAGAAATGGAGTTTGGCTGGAGGCCTTTTCTGACAGCTGTTATGAATCCCTGTCTGGGATTGAATAAGCATGAAGGACTGTATTGTGTCCTTCAACACTGTATATCAGCAATTGCTAATACACCAAATTACCAGAGTTTCGCAACCATAGCCAGATGAAGATAGTTACCTACCTTACCATTACCATTTCCTTCTCCAAGTGATACTCAGAGAAAGGAAAAAGATTTTAGATGGAAACTTCTCTTAGATCTGTGAGTGCACTGAGATTAATGCAGATAATTCTGGTACATGCTCATGAGAACTGATCCTTAAATAAGCATCAGTGGTGTTTTTAATGTGTGCTGTTGAGGGATGATTGTGGAGTGAAAGGTCCCTGCAAAGTTATTGCACATTACCAAGAAAACCTACAGGGAAGACTAAAAAATGACAAAACCAGCAAAAAAGTTTTAGGGAAAAAAATGTTCATGGAGAAAATGTAGCATTGAATTAGAGGGAGGAAAGGAATCTTGGTTATAGATTAAAGTCCAAGCCAGAGTTTCAAGTATTTGCAGAGGGGGTTTTGGTCCTATAGAAACCCATGCAAATAATCATCTCAAGGACAACTACAGCAAGTCATGCAATCACTGGTGTTCATTATAATTGCAAATACTGGGAAAAAAATCTAATTCCTTTGCTTATGCTGATGAGTTAGTAATAGGTTAGAGGAAAAAAGTGTTGCTGTAGGTTAAGACAGGCTGTGTAGTGGAAGGTATTAGGGGATACATTTGAATTGTATTTTATTTTTATCTCTGTTCAATGAGAATCAGCAATGGAGACAATTTTTTTTCTTATTTATTAGATGAGGTTTGTGCAAGGCCTACTCTGGTATCTAATCATTAGCACAAAATCTATCATTATGTTAATATTTTACTATTTTCTTATACCATTTTTAAAGTTATTGCTCTAGAGGTTAAAAATCAGCTACAATCATATGTTGTAAGGCTATGCGGTATTTACTCTGCAACATAGTGGTAGCTTACATTTCTGACAAGGGCATTACTAGGACAGGTGTAAGTTAAATAAACATAATTCGTTGCAGACTACTGTTGATTTGCCACCTACTAACCAAATAAATATTCAGAAGAAAAGATGGCAGGAATTACTATCTAAAAGCCCAGCAAATCCCTGCTGTACTTAAGTGCTGAAGTGCTTTAGCACTGTACCTGATTTCATCTGCAAGATCAGTTATCACCATCATGCAAACCACATCTGAAATATTCCAATACTTGATGATCCAGATGCCAGAATAAACATAAATATGGCAATAGTATACGGTGAAAATCCAAACCCCAATGAATCTTATTCTTCAAATATTACCACATTCATAGCACACCCAAAACTGTGAAACAATCAAGTCCTGGAAAAAAAATCTTATGAGGATAAAGAAACTTCCCTTACAGGGTTCACCTTATCAGGTAAAACCCCAAATTTAATCAAAATTGAGACATTCCTCTACCAAAATAAGTTAATTCTCTAAAGATGCCATGAGGTATTGTGACCAAACTTATCCAGCACAACAAAGAAACTAGACTAGGGGGTCTCAAAGCTGCATCCAACACAGGGATGGGGAATCCACATTTTTTACTATATGTCCCGGTTCCCTCTCCAGTATATGCCAAATAGACCAGGACCGGAACTCATAAAAACCTCACAACAGGAAATCAATAATAATCAGTGCATCTTTGCATTAAAAATCTACTGGCAAAAGTCCCGGACATGTATAAGGATTAAGAAGACAATTAGACTGTAAAGATGGAACCTTGAGGCTGTAGGAATGACCAACAAAGTTTATGAACTCTGAGGGCAGGAGGAGGTCTGGGAAATGAGTCTGAGTTAATATCAATGCTGAAAAAAGATTTCATATGGGTGCTTAAGTACATAATCTCAGTGCAGATACCCCTTTGATGACATATAAACCTTTTCACTGAGTCTTGAGGTAACCTTCCCCTGAAATAATAATCTAGTGTTATAAGCAATAATTTTTCCTCAACTTTTCTCCTAAATAACTTACTGCTTCTCCCTTGATAATAGTGAACAAGGGAGGATTTGCTAACAGGACTTACCGTGCATTTTATCTAATTGTTAAACATAATTAAGCTAAAGATAATTAAATTAAATTCAGAACTAATTAAGCTAAATATAATTAAAGTCAGAGCAAGTGTTTCCAAACACTAATTATATTAACTTTGCTGAATTTTGTTCAGACCTAAGAGGTACTGAGATACTTTGTTTATTTTGATTCTCCAGGTTTTCTACAAAGGGATAGTATTCTCTGCATACATAGTCTCTCACAGCATACCTTTTGATAGCTAGGTTATCAAATTCTTCTCAAAACAAGAATAAAAATAAGTACATGCTTGGCTGAATCAGCATAGCCAGGAGTAAGGATACATTCTCTATATTAACCAGAAAATGAAAACAGGAAAAAATTGCAATGAATTTATCAAAGGAATGTGTTTAAGCCTTTAACAAAACAGAGAAACAGAAAAAATGCATTGTCATAGCTAAAAGGGATGCAGAAAACCTTTTATAAACCCTGTCTATTTCCAATATAATTTTCTCTGGGTTTATATCTCTATAATTTGTTGATTTGAACCACCTTATAGTCTATATCCCTGTGGATAAGATTAGAATGGGAGATACAGGATAAAAAAACTTTAAGTTTGAAATATTTTCAGAGACTATAACAGGGACAAGAACTGATTCCACTGGAGACATTAACTCTAATTCTGAAAGGCAAGCTATACTCATTGATGAGTTATAGTTGTAGTGTTTTAGCATGTAGCATTAAGATTGGTAAATTTAGCATATAAGCAATTCTGGAATGCAGCAACCAAACATAAAAAATATTCTGTCAAATATTAATGATGACATTATGTTATACAAAATGAATTCAGTGAAGAAAAAATCTAGCAAAAAAACAGTTTTGAAGTATTATATGAAGCTCAGTAAAGGAAGTTAAAAATAAAAATCCATGACCTTCATTTGTCAAATCTTCCCACCAGCCTGCAGCCTTCAGCTCACAGCAGTTGTTACAGCATCTACTTCTGCCCTTCTACTCTTTCTGTAACTCATTATCAATATAAGACAAAAATGAGGCCTCTCGTTTTTAGCTAAGAACCAATCCAGGCATACAGAAAGGATTTTATTTCTAAGTTTCTACCCAGTCCATAAACTAAAATCTGACACGATGATGCAGCTTCATATCCTGTCCACTTTTCACAATTCAGCCAACTCCAAGTACCCTTCTGTACAGAACAAAATGCACATTGTCCAACACAAATACTCAAAAGCACACAGTTATCCCTATCATTCACACAAGAACAAATACACACACTCTCATACATCTTTGTCTTTGCACATAGGATTTGCCAGAAACCCTAAGATTCTCTTGAGTAAGGGATATGTGCTTTCACAGACCTGAGTTGTCATCTTTTACAGGGCTTGGTTAATCACATATGACAGAAGGAGGATCAGTTTTCACAGTGTGATCTGGGCATGACACTGCTCATGAGGTCTCAGTTGCAGAGAAGAACAAATATTGTAGGTTTAAAGGTTTTCATGAAGGTGTTTGTGAGGGTGCAGAGTTTCTACTGAAAATTATTCAGCCCTACACTCATAGGTCATTTACATGGCTTTGGAAAACTGCAGACCTCTGCTGAGTCCATTACCAATCTATTTTTTCACAGAACATTTGCTGATTACAATAATGATTGTGATTCAGGTTTTAAAGAAACACAGAAGAAGCCAAGGCAGAGGTAGAAAGAATCAAACCCAACCTTTGTTTCAGAGAGGTTGACAATGCCTGTTTTCCCACTGTCCTTGTGTCCTGGCACAGAAGCTGGTATCAGACATGTGTCTCTCTTCTCCCAGCCAAAGGGAGGTTGGACCTGTACAGAGCTGGTTAATGTTGGGAGGTGTGCTGCACTCTGGCAGTTCCTGGTAGTCAGAATAAGCAGAGAAAATAATACAGTCTCTCTGGATTTAATAAGTCGTTTCATGTTGAACTTTCTTTTTTCCTTTTTTCTTTTTTTTTTTTTTTAACAGAGAAGTACCAGTGAGCAGGGTGGGAAAAATGAAATATGCTGGGGAAAAATTTGGTGAATGAATGAGCTAGGGTTTGGAGGCAAAGATCAGTAGAATTCCTCTTTATAATCTAGTCTTTTTCCATTCTGTCCGTCAGAGGGTAAAACTGAGAATGTCTGCTGCAAAGCACTTGATAGCTATTTGTTCCTAACTACTCTGCTTTTCACACTTTTCTTCTTCAAACTTAGCTCTGGACTCATCCCACTTTCCTCTGACTCATTCCCTCATTTTTTCTTGACTCTTTCTTCACTGTGAAATCCCCTTTTCTCCCTCAGCTTATGTCCCTCAGCTCCAGCCTCCAGCCCACTGGAGACTTCTCTCTGTCCTCCATGGATTCCTCCACCAGTTTTGAATATTTCCTGCTTAGAACAGCCCCAAGTTATCCACTTGGTTCACAACTTTCTTAATGCAGTAACATCTCCTTTCTGTGCCTCTAAACCAAGACTTGACATTCCTGCCTGGCACCCCTACTTGTCTGCTAATGAAGGGAGCAATAAAAATTGTTATTGTTTTAACCAACAGCCTTCTTTATCTTCTAACAGAGAATGAGTGAGAAAAATGTTTATGAGCTTCAGAGAGAGTCAAAGGGGACCTCCTATTATTCAGTGCAAGCTGGACTAGTACATCATTTTTCATAGAAAAAGATGAACAAGTAAAAGGGTATTGAGCAAATATAGATTCATTGCCCAGAACGGGCTTGAGTAATTCCATCTTCTGTCCAAGCACACTATTTCAACAGAAGCAGCCTAATTCAACAAATGAGAAAAAATTGCAGCTTATGACATATATTTCAAGTCAGTCTATTAAAAAATCCAAATCTGAAAAGCTGAAACCTGTAGAGTTTTAATAAACAGGTTTGGCTAAAGAAGCTAAAAACTGGGGAGTTATATTTAAATTCTCTTAACCACTTGGTAATGCTGGTAAATTTACTACCACTGATTTTATTAGATGGTCTCAGTTGAGAAAGTCTCATCAAAACTGATGTAAGGGGATGGTCTAAACAAGGAATATGGTGCCACTTTGCTTTAGATCCATCCATGTTCCTAGTAGAATTATAAATGAAACAGAAAGGTTATTTCCTGTACTGGATCCCAAGTTTATTGCAGGGATGTACTTTATGAGTTTCTTATGCTGACACACCAGCACTTCTCCAGTGCATGCCCGAAACTTCTGCTGAGGTTCTGGTGCCAGAAGCTGTGGAGTTTGTGCAGTGAGGACTTGCACACGCCTTTGATCGCAACTCAATCAAATTGTTACGTGGCCCCTACCACTACTGAGGAGACAGAATAAGTGCAGTTCCTAATTGTTGCTGATGGTTTTCAAGCCTGTTTCTTTGTAAAATATGGCTAACTTTAAAATTAGCATGAGGAGTAGTGTAGTTAATTTACAGTGAAACTTACTGTTGAGGCAAATTAAAAGAATGATAAAAAATTGTCTTTCCTGCTGGAATTTGACTATATTTCTAATACATGTGAGGCTAGCAGGACATGATTTCTGAATTATTCATCAGGATCTTTCTAGTAACAGGAGGTACACAGCTGTAGACTGAGCAATTTCTATATCCACTATACCACATAAATGGTTTGGCAGGAGAGGCTACTGGTTGCTAAATAGCTATTCACAGCAGGACTGAAATACATCCAGTACTGGTTGGATTTGTTGGGTTTTGGTGTTGGTTTTGTTTTCTTTAGGAGTTGGTAATAATAGACAAAAAGAGACAGGGGAAGAAAGCAATGGATGATAACGCTAGAATGAAAATTAACAGGTATAGAACATTTCCCAGACAACTGCTATACTAACTTATAAGAGCTCATTGTTTATAAATATTGGGTATAAGAGTTTCACAGAAAATACCTTTTTCTTTTTTCCCCCATCTGCTCTAATTGCTGGTGTTTTGTACTGGCAAATGTCAAAAATTCAAAGGTGGTTCATAACTATAATAATGGCCCATCCCTCGAAGTGTTCAAGGTCAGGCTGGGTGGGCTTTGAGTAACCTGGTCTCATGGAAGGTGGCCTGCCCATGGCAGCTGGATTGAAATGAGATCCTATCAAGCCAAATGATTCTTATGTTTCTATGATTCTACAGACACATAAAATCAGTTTTGAGAAATAAAAATACTTGAGATCTGAGTTTTCTCATTGGATATTTACTATCTGGCATTAAGAAAATGTGGTTATTGATTTGGGTACTGCAACTTTTGAGTAGTTTTCTTGGTTTTCTGCAAAAAAAGATCCAGAATAAAAAAATCACTAATTAAAAATAAGCAGCTACTCAGTTTATTTGTGTTTCTTAAATCACAGGCTAGCAGACTTTAAACTTTCTTTGAGAAAGCAAAAAACCTAACCTTTGAATCAGCTGTTCTCTGCTTTGAACCTCTGGAATGAAGGAATTGTCTTAAATCACTTTTAACATACTTCACATCCCTGGTAACAATCACGGAGATGTAATGGTGTGGAGACCCAAAACTTTCCATCAGAAAAAGAGAGAACGGTTTTTAAAAAGATAAAATGACCAGTTTTTCTAAATGAGCCATCTCCTTGAACCTTCACAAATTGAGAGTCAAATATTCCAGATGGGGCCTTAATAATTCCCAACTGTACTGAAGTAATGCAGGTACTAAAAATCAGTTATGGCAACTTGAGCCAATCAGAAATCTTCACTGGGGAAAAAAAACAACCCAACTTTTTCAGATTTGGCATGTTCCTCAGGTAAGTCTTTATCAACAACGCTTTCTGGAGACTCTTCTCTCTGCAGGTGTTCCCTGCCAGCGTTTCCCCTATGACTCACACAGCTTCCCATTTGCTGATTAACATGGTAGCTGAAGCTCAGAGTTTCAGAATATTCTGGAAGTTTAGTCCCATAAGCACAAAGTCTATCGTCAGTTCTCCAGAGGGTTGTTTGGGGCTTTTTTGTTCCATATTTTTGTAAAATTCTTTCTGTTTTTTCACAAAAAAGAGAGAAAAATAAAAGGCAGCATGTGGAGGATGGAGAGAGGGGGGCTTCATCCTTGCCCAGCTGCGATGATAACAGAAAGCAGGGTTATGGCATAGGTTAGTTGGATATTTTGGCAGAACAAGGCTCTTGCAATCCAGAGCATCAAAGTAATCCTTGCTTTGAGCAGGAGGTGGGACTTGATGACTTCCTTAGATCCCTTCAAATCTGTATCAGTCCACTATCATGTGGTTTTATTTTCACTTGGTGGTCTTCTAAGTGTCTTGTTTTAGGGTTTGGGAGGTGTGTGCTGTGTATCATCTCCATTGTTAATCAAAGGTAATTAGAAAATAAAGTTAGAATAGATTGCTCTTTCTTTTTTCCTCTTATTTGTCAATATGTATTCAAGCTTTCAACTTGCCCACCCACAACTGCACTTCTTGTTTCACATGCTTTTTTCCCCTTTGCAGGCTGCACGGTCATGTGTAAAGGAAACAGCAGTGTTAATGTTAATTTAAGGCTGCTGTGAGAGGGATTTAAGAACTTTCTGGTGAGATACCCAGGTGACTGAAATGCTAGTTTGAGACATGTTGCTTTTGTACGTGGCAGTAATTCAGACTGGGAATTGGAAAACACGAAGATCTATCTTCAGCAGTCTTTGCTATGTTTCACAGTTCTAATGTAGTGTCAAATGAGAATGCCATCACTTGCATATTAGATGTAATTATGATGTTTTCTTTTGGTCTGATAGGAAGGAAGAGGTGTCAGCATTTGCAAGTGGAATGATTCACTAAGTATTATAATGCCATTTATCTTTTCTTTGCCAGTGATGTAGTATTTAGTGAAATAATTCTGGGCTGCCAATCTACTGTCAATCTACAGAGTTCAGAGTAACCAGTCTGTTGGATATTAGACAAATTAATTTTTTAAGTTTCTGCATTTTTTTCTTGTCATTCTCAATGTTGTTCATAGTGAAGCAAAAGTAACGATACACCAAGCGTGAGGTTGGTGCTCCACCGGCAGCTACAGGAATATCAGGCAATTTTACAGATACACTCACCTATTGTTTCTAATTTTAAAAGAGATTGAGAGACCCCATGAAAGGACCACTTAATCTTTTGCAGAATGATTTCTAGTCTGTGGTAGGCTGATTTTTACCAGCAACTTTGTTTCCCCTACAATTTAGAATTACTGCCCCTTACATCTCGTTTTTGCAAATGCAGCAACAGTTTATGATATTATAGCAAACAAACAGGAATCCAGCACATGCTAGACCTAAAGTGCCATATCACAGTTTTAAACCTACATGGTTGCTGAAGCATCCTAAACAGAGAATTTTAACTATTGAAAGTCTCTATTATGCTGGGAAGTATTTTTCAAGATATACACAATGTTTTATGCCTTCTATTTTAATCACTGCACTATACAATCAGGAATTTATTGAGAAATGACAGCATTATTTCAGCACTTTTCAGGCACTTAGAAGTATAAAAAAAGAAAAAGCTTGTTTATCTGACTGCAAGCTGGAAAAATGTTTAAATACACAGAGACAGATATACAAATGTTTTACTTAACACATGCTGAAATGAAGAACCACATAAAACTGAGAGATTGTACCTTTAAAAACAGAGACTAGTTACAGAAATGAAAACCTATGATGTGGCAATTAGTGTAGCATATTAATGTTCACCATTGTTAGCAAAACTTTGGATGGAATATTATCTGATGTGTTTATAAAATGTGCTGTTAACCTTACCTGATTTCTTGTAATTTTACGACCATACCAATTCTATGGTACAGAAGTTTCCCTGCAGTTGCGTTCTAAAGCAAGTTTAAGTGATGCCATTTGTGTGTTGTCACCAATACAGATACTCAGGCTGGAATGGAGACCTTGTTCACTGTCTTCATTGAAACCATGGAAGCTGCCATGATGTGACAGCATTGCCACTTTGATCTCTCCTTGCTTGTCTCCAGGGCCCTGTTCCACATCACATGTGTCTTGGTTTACTCCTGGACATCTTGCTGGAGCAAGCCAAGTAATTGTGTTTAAGAAGCTGGACCAGACACAGAGTGTTCATCGCTGGGTGTTCTCCAGGCAGACACTGTGTACAGCCTGAACCATCTTCATCTCTGGCACACCTCACACTCCTGGACAGTGTCATGTGTGGATGTGTGCATAATATCTTCCCTCGGTGCCATGTTTTGACTGTCAAACCAGTAGGCTTTGAGATAATCCTCCCATTATCTGCTTATATGGTGTGCAGACAGTGTACATAAAATCTGTCCTGAAGCCAACTATCACTGTTAAAATTTTCAGGTTTTATACTCATTCATCAAATAGGGCCCAAAGCAAACCCTGTTTAAGTACTATGCAGTGAGACCATGGGCAAAAAATGTGGAATTAGACTGTATGCTGTGTATTTGTTAGTTGATCTATTTTTAATTCTTCTCCATCTAAACCTGTGGGTTAAGGTGACATTAATCCAAAACTAAATACACAAACACAGACACACAATCACATTAGCCACAATGACCTTATTTTGCCATGGAAGTTACTTGCACAGGAAGCAAACAGTGAGTCTACTGATTATTTTATTATTTATTAATCATGAGCAACTGCTGTTTACATGCCACTTACTGATCTTTGTGTTTAGTCTTTTGAGCACTTACTGAGCCTTGAGTAAGCCATCTGAAACAAAATTATTCTGAAATGCAGGAAAACAGAATTTAGACAAAAAGACCAACAACTGAGTTATGATTTTGCTTATCATTTCTAACTGTTGTCATTATCAAAATTTCTTACAGAACTTACAAGAAAATATATGGCCAATGACATACTAACTACTTGAATCTATATCAGTAATAATGCAGTAGTAAATAGTTTACTTGCTTCTGAAGTAAGATACAGCTTTTTTTCGATCGAATACCTTGATATTAGTAGGTTGCATGTAGATGGTCTTGAAATGTCTTTTGTTGCATTGTTGACTAATATTTTCATGTTGCAGGACCAGATTATTTTGGATGCTAAGGATCTGATGACTGAGGTCTTTGGCTCCTGATAAGGAAGGCAAAACAGTCTTGAAAATTCAGGTTTTCTTTCGAGTACTGACATACTGACTTCTTATTCCTCACTGATATTTAAGAAGTAAGTTATGTAGATTTTTAGTGAAGAAACATATGGACACTTACTGAATTCAGTATTGGTGACATCCATCTCAATACTGCCTTTTTATCTTTCCTGCTTATGGTAACTGTAGCTCTGTGAAGGAAAGTAAGGGACCAGGTGAACTTCAATTTTTTCTTAATATAGGAAGTAAACCGTAAAAAACTTCACAAATTGAACACTTGTTCTTCTTTCTCACTGAAGAGAAAATTTTATGGTTATTATTCATAATCTATACATTTCTGAGTTTGTATCACCTTCTAAATTCATCCTAAATGACAAATGGTGGGTTATTTAAAACCAAACAAACAGCACAAAAGCAGAAGTAAATCATAGTCTACATTTATTTATGAAAATCTAGTGCATCTGTTCCTTGCAACATGAAGCTCCATCTCCAGGGTACTTCATTATTTCTGAGAGCTGAGCTGAAGCTGGAACAGCAAGGCTGAGTTAGAGCTCTGTTAAATTTAAGTATTACAAAAGTCTGTGGATTAGAGTAATAGCCAGTAAATATTTTGTAAAAGGTGTTTTATTTAATTTACCAAATTATCTTAATTTAAAGAGGAATCTATGAGTCTATTTATGCCCCAGAGAATTTGAGTTTGTTAAACAATCTGCTGTTCATATTGTACAGTAGGAAGGTTTTTATATATTTGCTTATCAATGGCTTAGGAACAAAAAGAACAACATTCAGAAAAGGATTATTTAATTTGAAATTTACCAAACTATTTACAGAAATTAGTAGTGAGCAGGTATTTTCCACTCACCCATTAACAGGGTAAATCCATGGAACAGCTCAAGGCTATGTCATTGATCTTGATAAACCATATTCACAGACTGCTGTAAAAGAAGCAAAATTTGAAAATGCAATAATATCAGCTTGAACTTTTCGTCAGAGTGTGATAATGGTTATACGTTACTGTCTTTCTGAAATCAGAACTTTCCCTTTTTAAATGTCCTGGCTCCTAAAGTGTTAAATAATTTTTTTAATGAAATAACTCTTTCAAGGATTTTTACAGTGAATGGATTTATTTTCTTTAATATTCCATTCTGCACTGTAAAGATTAACAATGCACAGAAATGATATTTCCTTCCCTACTTTTACTCTCCTGTGCTATACGGTAAAATTAGTTATGAGTAATGGATCAGTTATGACATTTACATTAGAAGCTGAAACATTTTTTTGCTGCAAACCCCACCATTTTCATCCCAGACACATTGGTGGAACATTGTTTTGTCAGCAGGATGTAGAAAAAGCACGCAAACACAATTTAATCCACAAATTTAAAGACGTTAAAAAAAGAATATGTAATTACAACTCTGCCCCAAATTCGGTATCAGATACATTGGTCTAAATCAGGAGAAAGCTGGTGGAAACTAATTACATTAGTTCTGCTTCACTTCATTGTAACCAACAGAATAATCTCCCTGCAGGAAAAAAAAGTCTGGATTTCTCAGAAACCTAGCTGTGAAAGACAACAACCTCTCTAAAGAAAGAGACAGGGGGAGCTGGAATAGATTGTAGAAGTCAGAGTGGTTCATTACCATTTTTACTGATGTTGCCTATCTGGAAAAGAGTCATAAATGAAGGGATGAAGATCCTATTACCGTGTGTAGACTGGTGTGTCCTGTGTCATGATATGTCACAGGGTCCTTCTTGCCCAGGCATCCAGATGGGTGAGCTGCTGGGGGCTCAGCTTAGATGCAGCACTCTTGCTGTGACGAGCAAGGTGTCAGTCTCACATGTCATTTTTTCCCCAACACCGGGGTTGCTTTGGCTCTGCTACCCCAAAAGTGCCAGCCTCACTTATAAATGATGCAGAGGAACCTATTGGTCTTCAGAAGTTCTTTTTTGTTTCTTATCATGAGTTCCAAGCCAAG
>VWYI01052792.1:0-30930 GCA_013399455.1 Anthoscopus minutus
CTTGATTTTGTGTTTATTTTTAAAATTGGGCTCTCCTTTAATAATTTATGGTGTATGTTTAAATCCTGCAGCATGTTTTTAATATGCAAGGCTTAAAAATTCTGAAAAGTTCACAAGGAGATTTGCATCATATACTACAGAAAATTTATTGATCTTTCTAAAGTCTTCTGAAAAAGATTATAGTCTGAACAAAAGATATATTTACACAGAAAATGTTCCTGAAAAATACATTACTGTGAAGAGAAGGGCTTCAGGGATTAGTGGACACCATCTTTTTTTTGCTTCAAGCAAAGCAGCTGAGTTCTGATTTGGGTCAATGGTGACAGAAACTCCAACAGCGATTGCACCCTGAGCCTATTAAAATCGATGTTGCTGTGTCACAATTTAATTGGAGTGAGGATGAGGCCTCTGATGCAGCACTCCCGTGCCTGTGTGCAGTTAGGTTCTGACAGCTCATCATGACCTTCCTTTTTTCTACTCTGCAAGTATGAAACAAGCTAAGGTCACTGCAGTATGTGTTAGCAAATCTAACATTTTTGAAGTCTATGATTCCACTTCAGTGTTGTCCTCTCTATATTTAAAAGTTTTTGATGGTTATAGCCATCCTTCTGTATTTCTATAATCAGAGTAGCTTTATGAGCTTCTGTGTCATTTTACAGATTTGTTTTTTGTGAATGTTCCAGGAATTATTTTCTGACCCTTCCATTTTTGAGAGGAGGACAGTAGCAGCTGTGGTTTGTGTGCACTTTGTTAGTGCCTAAGTAGTGGGCAAAGGTTGGAGCTGGGAGCAATTCTGATCAGAATAACGTGATGTGCAAGAAAGTTTAAGAGTTGCTGCGCACTTTATTAAGAGGGAAATAAGTCTGCTCTTAGAGGATAATTTGCTTAGATTGGGAATAGGATTTGGTAGTTATTCCTGTATCAGAACAGACTAGTAGGTGATTATATTGCAGATCACTGGATACTTGGTTACTGTTCACATGGTGGATTATTTTGAACAGCTGTGTTTGTTTGGTACCTATCTGATGCGGAGCACTGAGTGCTTACAGAGGGCTTGCTACTGAGTCTCAGCTGGATACCAAAAATTGTATTTTATGGATTTGTCTTCTACTTTGCTGGGAGCTCTGTTAAGAGGATGTGTTTTGGGTTTCCTTTTCCACTTTAGTTTTTTTCTTTCCTGTTATTGGCATGGTTTTTAAATTGCTGTGTGCCCTCTGTTCTCCCCTTTAGAGAAGATGCTGTGCTTTTTTACCTCTTTATTGATTATTCCATTAAGTCTCTCCCATGAGTATAATGACTTAAATCCAGACAGAAGGGGGCTGAAAATAATGTGGTATTTTGTTCTAGTTTATTGATATTAACAGTTCACAACATACATCTTAGGTACTCATGCTAAAAAAACAAAATCTGTTACAAGTTCTGGCAGTAAAGCATAAGCACGGTAAAAGCTGGATCAAGTTAGGCACTCATGGGAGAATTAGGTCCAGCTAATATTACCTGAATAATGTGGTTTACACTTGATTTCAGAAGGGAAAGGCTGTAAGTTTGTGTGGTCCTGAAGCATGGGGATGATGTTCTAATGCATGGTTTTATGAATCGCATTTCTGTGAAATACGCTGTGAGCACGGGGTGCATTAGCACATCATTGCTGTTGATCCCATGGTCATGTGATTTACTACCACGTATTTCTGTGGTCACATTTGGTCTGGTTTATTCTTGCTAGGGATATAATTTCCCATGGTGGTGGATCCAAAATAAAGACATTTTTCTTCTAAATAATGCTTCTAAATTGAGCCTTTGGCTGAGTTCCTGATACAGGGAAGGTGGCACACACTGAGCTGGACCCACAGACAATCTCAAAGAAAACATTATTAGTTTTTCTATGGATTACCAGTCTGATGGGACCTTCTTTTTGTCTGATGGAACACCTGATGCAGGGGAGGTGGCTATACATTTGTGGATGGACACTGTAGGGAATAGTCCACCATGAAATGGATTAAACATGGCATGGAAATTTGCTCTCTGTTTTTAATTAAACAAAAGCTGCTAAAATTTAGGCCCCAGCTTAACACTGTCTATCTTTATTAGCAATCTGTAGGCATGCAGACATATTTGTGCATCCTCATGCCCATTTCTTCAGTTTTATGTTACTGATGTAAAAACTGAGCTGATGTTGATTGTGGCTATCTATATGCATAGCTATATATACAGATCACATATCTATAGATTTCAAATCACCTAGGTAAGAATAAAACTTCAACACTGGTAGCTGAAAAAATCACATAGCTATGAAGGGAGCTCAGATAAGCATGACTTTCATTTTTTTTTTTTTAATATTCTGCTATTAAAATAAGATTGAAATATATCTTAAAGCCTTTTGTGCTCTATGGAGAGGGGTTAATATAATTCAGTATTATTTTGCATACTCCTATTTTTACTGTAGATGTATGTGCATGTTTACAGTCTTGTGGCATAATAGTGAAACATAAATATTGAAATATTGTTTTTCAACGGCTTGTTTTTTATACTGAGAATTCTTAATGTGTACATGGTTCATTCTTTAGAATACCTAAAGAGCAAAGTAAAGAATAATAAGGAGATGATCCTGAACTACTTCTAAAAGGCTCTGAATTGTATGTTGATTAATGTCACGTGTTAATGGGTACTTCGGAAAGCAGGATACATAATTTTCATCTCTTTTAACCTCTCTTGTTACAGTGTTTTTCAAGTATTTACATATGTGTTATATACACATGTATTTACATATTGTGTTATTTATCTAAAATTTTTGGGTTGGTTTCAGAGCACATGTTACACAATATGCTGTAATATTTGAACTAAATCATTCCTAGGATCATAGAATATTCTGAGTTGGAAGGGACCCATAGGGATCACAGAGTCATAGAATGATCTGGGTTGGAAAAGATCTTAAAGATCATCTAGATCCAACCACCCTGCTGTGCACAGGGACACCTTTCACTAGATCTGGTTGCTGGGATCTCCATCCAGCTCGGCATGGAACAGTTCCAGGGATAGGTCATCTACAACTTCCATGGGCAAACAGTTTCAGGCCCCACCACCCTCACACTAAAGACTTTTTTTCCGTCAGAGTCCATTTCCTAGCCCTACTCCGACACTTTGAGAACTGCACTATGTGCCTGAGAGTATTGTCACAATGATTTTTGAGCTCTTGTCAGGTTTAGTGTTGTGACAACTTCTCTGGGGAGCTTATTCCAGTGTCCAACCACCTTCTGGGTGAAGAACTATTTCCCAGTATTCAATCTGAACCTCCCCTGACACAATTCCAGCCCATTCCATCATGTCCTGTCACAGGCTACCACAGAGCAGAGATCAGTGTCTGCCCCTCCTCTTCCCCTCACGAGGAAGTTGTAACTGCAGTGAGGTCTCCCCTTAGTCTTCTCTTTTCCAGGCTGAACAGACCAAGTGACCTCAGCTATTCCTCACACAGCTTCCCCTCCAGAGCTTTCACTGTCCTCATGACTTCCTTTGGATGCTGTCTAATAGCTTTATATCTTTTTATTGTGCTGCATACACTCAGGGTGAGCAGAGTGCAGATCAGAACAGGACAATCACCTCCTTCATCTGGGTGGTGATTCTTTGTGTAAGCACTCATCAGGATTGGTGCTAAGCTAGGGGAAACTACTGACTATGTACTGCTCCTGTCCCACTCTAAATTGAATTTAACCACTGAATTGTCTAACTAAATTTTTTTTTCTTTTTTTTTTCTTTTTTTTTTCCCTAGGGTAATGTGCTTTTATACTTTAAGACACCTTAAAGTATAAAAGACAGTGTGTCCAGACAGTCTTGACACAATTGTCTTGCAGTTTTTTATTTCTGCCTATACTTTCTTATAAGCCTTCCGAGTACTTTCTGCTAACCATAGTTAGATTTTTCCTTCTTGAGAATTGCATCAGTCATGGTTTGTAATAGATTTTCCCATATTCCTGTTCTGTGCTGCCATGTAAGCAACAATGATGGCACACAGATGAGAGCACTGGGAGGAGGCTTAACAATGGTTGATTTTTGGTTCTAATTACTCATCCCGGTTCTGGAGCACACCCTCATAGACCTGAAATTATTATCTATTGAGAAATCACTACTCTTACACTGAGTAGAAGCATTTAAATAACCTTTTGCAGCTCTTAAGAGCTGACTTTATGCAGAAAGACATGCTGGAGAGTGGATTTCTCTGCGTGCTAGAAGATATTTCCTTAAGTCAGCCATATATACCTGCACTAACTTTCAGCCAGATGCATGGAGATTTTTACATTGGGGTGAAAGGACAATGTATCTTACAGTGGTGGAAAAAATTTACTTGGAGGCAAATAGTGAACTTTGGCAAGAGGTAGAACTCATAAAGACAATTGCCCCAGAAAGCCCACATGGTTGGGAGGTGAATGGGATCCAGCAGTGTTATTTGCAGTGATAGGTAAAGGCTTTATTCTCTAGTGTGGCTTTTGTCTGTCTCACCTGAGAGTACTTGATAGTAATAGTTCAAACTTGTTATGAAATGTAGTATATAATTTAATCTCTACAAATTTTCACGTTGCCAAAAATGATGTATCAACTCTACACACTTTAAGTAACAGATATAGCTGAATGTAATAAAATTGATAAAATTTTGTGTATTAAAATGCAGAGGACTAGATTTAAAAAATTGTGTTTATTCATAGAAACTTTGTGTGGGTTCTACAAAAGAATACAAGCATAAAAGAGAAGAGAGGAGAAGGTGTCTTTTTCATGAGGTTTGGATACTGAGTACTCTTCTGTCAGCTTGTAGAGCTATTAAGCACTATCCTCTAGCACCTCAAATACACACAGCTTTGGAAGCAAAGAATCACTTTCTAATTGCCCAACTTTAGTTGAGCAGATCATTAAACAGAATTGCTTGAATAAAGTCAAATGAAGGATTTTTTTATTAACTGATAAAAGTGCAAAGACAGAGTTGGTACAGAGCAATATACATGTGTATTAGCAGTAAATTTTGATCTCAGATACTTAGCTTTAGTTGTCAGCAGTCAAAATTTCAAGAGCAAACACACAGATATTATAGTATAGCTTTACTGAGAGCCATTTTTGAGGCAATTCGAGGAGCTGAATTTACCTTTCCTGGAAAAAAGACTTACCAGGAATCTGCCTGGTCTAGTTGCTGCTACTCATAGAGGTGCTATATTAAATACTACAGGTAGCAGTATCACAGAATTGATCTGGTATCTGCGTAGAGTGAGCAGCAAGAAGCTTTTCACAACGTGCACTGCCCTTGATGTAGCATCATGAAGCTTTACTTCATCACCATTCCTGTTCAGATTGATGTCAAGGAGTTAGATATCTGTTGTATGAGAGTTGATTTTTGACTGTGACTAGACACTAGAACCAATTTAAAATAGGGTGTAATAATTACTTTCTGTAACATGATCAGTATCCAGTGATAAAGCAGAAAGACCAAGGTTTCCTTTAGTATTTCACAGCTGTCATTTTTAATAGATGTCTTACATTTATTGGAAGCTCAGGTAACTACAAGAGTGCAAGAACAGAATACTAGACTGCTTGATGTTTTCCTTAAGTATTTTTAATAAAGACACACTTTTAATATATATGTATATATAAACTGGTGGGGTTACCTGGAAGAGGTGCTGATCTGGGTGTGGGAAAGGGGGTCTGGGATTGGTCAGTGGGTGGTGAGCAATTGCATCGTGCATTAGTTGTTTCCCCCTTTTTACTGTCATTAATGTTATAATTTACCATTATTATTGTATCTTACTTTGTTGTCAATTATTAAACTGTTCTTATCTCAACCACAAGTTTTATTTTCCTCCTCATTCTACTGGGTCAGGGAGAGAGGGAGGGTTGAGCGAGCAGCTGCGTGGTGCTTAATTTCCAGCTGGGCTTTAACCATGGCAATATTTAACCTAGTCAAATCTCCCATGGTGTGGAAGTAGAAACCTGAGAGAATTAATCTGTTTAGCACTAAACCAAACTGTACATCTCTTTTGGAAAATACCCCATTACTGTTAAACCATTAGAAGTGAAAAGACTGCTTTTCAAACTGTTCTAGTGAAGTCAGTTAATGGTTGCTTGAAAAGCTTCTCTTGGTGAATGTACAGAGGTGTTGGTGGCAATGTACAGAGCTGGTGTAAAACACTACATAATTTCATTTTCAATATCACAAGATTTGGACCACAAATACAGGAATACATACACGTATGCATACAAATATAGAAACAGACTGATCACACAGCAAGAATATTAGGATGCATGCCACACATTCTTTGATAACTGCTGGCACAGAGCTTCAGCACAGGAATTTGTGTTGCTAAAACCACCTGGTTGGTTGAGTTGAAAACCTTTTGAAAAATACATCAAAAAGTTCCTATGGCACTGCAGGGGATACTTATGCACAGAATGAAAGAACTGGTGTAGTGTTCTGTTCAGCAATTCTTAACCCACAAACATTTCTGAATTCTAAAAGTATTTTGACAGTTCCTTGTTAAAATACTACTTAATACTTAGCATTTTGCTCTAACTCTTTTAAAGTAAAATCAAAGTATTGGATTTTAGTATTGGATTTCTTTCCTTTTACTTCTGCATCTTTAAAAATAGCTTGTAAAAAGTTTTGGATAAATACACTGTTTCCTTTCCTGAAAGGAGTGTGGGTGCCTCTGAAATGAAGTAATCTTATGCAATCTTTCAATAGAATTCTGATTATATTCTGAGGGAAATGAAAATGCAAGTGTGTATATGAAAGCCAATGAAAAGGGAGGTTTTAACAATTCCATATGAAATGGAGAATAAGATATGATGTATTCCATAAAGCTAGCTGAATATTGCATGGCACCAAATTACATGGCTTCTATCATTGACTGCAGTAGTCTGAATAAATCCAGTTTGAGGTGGGTGTGAGGAAGACCTATGAATTTTTCCTGTGGCATATCCAGTGGCTCACACTATTTGCATTGGAATTTTAAAAAGTTATTACTCTGTTTCATTGACAGTTGCAGAAAGTGTAATGATCTTGGGGGTATACACTGGGTTTTGCTTCTTTTTGCTTCTATTATGGCACACTTAATTTTGTGGAGGTACTTTGGGCTCAAAATTTAAAATATCAAAATTTAAAACATATTTTTAATTCTGGCTCCTTTGTAGAAGTTTATTTTGCAAATATG
Source organism: Anthoscopus minutus (assembly GCA_013399455.1). Taxonomy (NCBI): domain Eukaryota; kingdom Metazoa; phylum Chordata; class Aves; order Passeriformes; family Paridae; genus Anthoscopus; species Anthoscopus minutus. The sequence continues at coordinate 7,185 of VWYI01052792.1, forward strand.
AGTTGCATGATAATCATATAACAAAGACAGATATTTTTTATATTATGAAACCATCTTCATACTCCAAACTGTCATTTATATTAGTGTTTTAGTCTTCGCTTAAAGTAAACCAGTATAATTTATCTCATCCAAGAGCCATCACAATATTCCTGACACTTGAAATGACTTGTGTGAACAATAAGAATACTGTGTGATGTGGACATGTAGGCAGACAGGAAAACAGAGAAGAGCTGAGAGCACCAAGTGAAATCCCACTTGTCTCATTGCTCCAAAATTTATAAACACGACAAAGAATACATTTTGGCATAATTCAATTGTACTGAGTGTTTTAGGTAAAGGAGCATAAAGTTTCAGAATTGGTTAGTATGTTCTAAAAAACCTAAGTGGTTCTCAGCATGGCTTTAAAGGGGATCTTAATAAGAAAATTTTATAGAAAAAGGTTATGGGGCTTTTTTAATATAAAGACATTATGAAAAACTACTTTTCCCCCAGGAGGTTTTCCAATTCTTTTTTATTGTTTACTGTTAAAAATGTACCTTGCTTCCTGTAGGTTATCTATCTCCATATTCTATGTATAGGATCTTCTTTTAAATTTTTTGCAGTGTCAGTACTCAATTAACCTTCAGAATTTCTGCTTAGTATGCAACATCAGCCATTAAAGAGCCTTCTTCCTTATTTCATTTAGTTTTCTCCTTTCCACTTTTTCAACACAGTATTTAAAAATTCTGGAACTAGAAATAATGTATTTTCAGAAGAGTTTCTTTTATGCTCCAGGTCAAAGTAATATCACTGCCTGCATTACAGAGGTTACAGAAGTCACTTCTATTAATGATGTTGCCTTTTTCAACTGATCTGATGAGTTCATCAGACGTCATGTTTTAACAAGAACTTTTTTCCTGAGAAATCCATTGATGAGAGCATTCTTCATGTTTGTGTTCTTTTTGTAGAATTTCTCTGTCTGCTAGACTGATTTTAAAGTCCATAATCAGGTGAAATTGTGATCATAATTAAGCAGCAGAGAATCTAGGACCTATGGCATTTTTTAATTAGGTACCAAACATTTTACGATTACCTTGTTATTTAGAGAAATTTTCCACTTGTATGGTTTAGCTGTCATTTAATATGATGCCAAATGCAATTGAATGGTAGCTTGACATTTCTGAGAGATGTTTTGAAGCAGTTGTTTGAGTGGTTCTCAGATGAAGCTTTGGAGTGCAGAATCTATTGTAGATAGAAATAAAGCAATCATCTGAAGTCCGATGAGCTGATAGTTGTTAATAGGCACACAAATGTGAAGACTATAGGGCATTAATTAGTGCTCCTGGTAGCTGTCATATGGAAGAATCATCAGTTGAAAAGGTCACTTGAACATTCTTACAGTGAGGACAGAAGCCCTTTTATAGTTTCTGGAATCTCTCCTTCCTTGTAAGAAAACTTAAGAGAATTAGTAGAGAACTTGTGGTCTTGTGTACCGATATTTTTTTACTTGAGAAGATCTGGTTCCATCAAGGATGAATATGATTGAGCTAAGGCTACTGCTCCACTTTCCATCCTTTCTGCTGTGGTCTACAACAATGAATTAGATATCAATGTTTACAAAACCATCATCCGATATAAACTAACAGTATAACCTGCTATTAGCCAAGATTTTTCAAACAAGTTTCTGTGACATTATTTCTACTTTGTTGGCATCTGGAAGACTTTATGGTTGTGGTTATGATGTTTGTGTTATATTTACATACTCTCTATTGATTCACATGTGGCATTCCATGCTTGTATTCTCAGTCCCACCTGACACAAACTCTTAGAGCTGAAAACTGAGCATGGTGCCTAGAAATGTGAAAGAAATTGTGACATCCAATAAGTGTAGGAGCTAAACTTGTATCCTAGCTCAGATTTACTCTACACTTACCATCTTGTGTGCACTGTCACACCAGTCTTCCTGCCAGAAAATTTTAAAAGGAATTGAAGTCAGCATCTCTTGAATACCTCTTGAAAAGATAACAGTTTTTCAAAACAGCAGTTTTAACAGAGATCGGGTTTTAATACAACATGATTGGTAGCAATTACTCCTGAAATGTTACTTTATTTTCTAGTTTTATGTCAGAACAGCTGGATAACTGATCAGAGCTAGTGATCGTCTGTGTTTGCATCAAAATACAGATTTCCAGTGTAAAATGAGACAATTGTGTTCAAAGGTTCTTCTTTGATATCTTCTATATAATGATCTTACTGGAAACAGCATTACAATTAATACTCTAACTTCTAGGACTTTATGATGTATCATCGACTGTGAACTTCTTTCAGCTGCCGCATATTTTTACTCTGTTGACACACTCAAATTATTTCAAGATGCTGCAAGTAAAAACAGTTACTTTAAATTATAAAAAGCTAATTAAATAAAACAAATTTTACAACATCTACAAGACTTACAAACAATTGAAGTGTTATTTCTAGATAGACAATATAAAGAATCTTGACCTAAATGTTTCAGTGTATGATTTTAAATTAAAATTAAATGAACCATTTCTAAAGAAAATAAATTAAATATAAAAATCTAAGGATAGTTTTCCGAGGATATATATTGTGGCTCTAATTTTTTTTTAAAAGAAATGATAATGCAATCTCTTATAAATAGACTATATTATTGTTCTGTCCTATTTCAACCCACATGGCCAGAGAGAAAGAGAGTGCATGATCAGAGTTTCATAAAAAGGTAAAGCTTAAATTTTCTCCATGCTCTTTCTTTTTAATGCTTTTCAGGATTGAATCCATTAGGAGCCAAACAAAGCACATCTGTGTTGTTGTCCCTACTGACTGTCAGCATAGAGTACATTCAAATACTGCAGCCAGAAGGCGTTTTACAAAAACAGCTTTCAAGATGTGCTCTTGAAATGCATTTGTCTACTCATTATGCAGTGCTATTTTTTGTCAGTGGGGAGTTCTGTAAATAAAGCATCAAGGTCTAATATTGCAGTAGCTTATAGCAATAAAGTAAACTAGAACCAAATAACCTGCTTTTCTTTATGCAGCTTTGTTTACAACTGTGACCAGTAAAGGAAAAAATTAAAAATTACTTTTTGGTTTTTTTGCAAAAATTTGGACTACTTAGAGTGACTTTGCAGCAGAAAATGCAATAATTATAAACATAACAGGATTGATGACAATTTGCAAATTCAGCTGCCTCATGTCTGACCTATTCAAGTAAGACAACTATATTGCAGCAATATATGCAGATGGAAAGAGTACAGCTGCCTGGAATTTATAGTCCTTTCTGTTCCCAAACTGAGAAGAATTGTTAATCCTAGAGTCCTGCTGTGAGATTGGTAAAAATGAATTCTGTAATTCAGATCCTATAGGTTACAGCAACAAAATGGGTGCTTAGATATTTTGGGGACATTCATAGGACTATAGCTGAAAGTTGTGAGTTTAAACAGTCTGTTAGACCAACTTTTCTTTTGAAGCATATTCTTTTGGCATCAAAAACAGTGCTTGCAATTTATAAAATTACCATTGAAGTATCAAGTTCTTATTCAAAATATAAAGGGTAAAAACTTGGCACAGGTAGATATATTTGCATGAAGTGGGGCTTTAAAAATATTTAAAAGCTGTCAGTTGCATTACAATGGTATTGAGTGGTATAGTAAAAAAAAATCCTGTTAATTATTTTTGCCACAGATTTGTAAAACAATACTATGCAATAAAAATAGAACATGAAATAATAGTAAGTTTACAGAGTATCAAAATACTTTAAAAGAAAAAAAACAACAGGTGCAGCACTGCACTTTGACTTTTCAGAGAAAGGCTTGCATAAAGGTACTTACCTCTTCAATAACTAATTTAAGGAAATATTTTGTTGAGATGAACTTCTTTTGTTCAGAAGTGTTCATTAGAGATCTTGCAAAGGTGGACTGTGTCTGTTGCATTCAAAAGAATGAATTTGGCAGGACAGGCATATCCCCCTGTCTTTTGAGTACTGCTGCCCTGGTTTTATACTCAAAAAATGTGCTTTTGCCAAGCCTAACAATAATATCTACTGCATAATGCCTTACAACTGGGCCTTGAACTTCACTTTTTCAAACCTTTGTTGGTGGGACACTGGTTTCTGGATTGGCACTCTGTTAGCCTGATGAACTAATTGACCTAGCAGGACTCTCCATGGAATTGCAGCTTCTGCTTAGATCATCAGGAGCACAATTTGTTGTTTCATTTCCTCTTCGAGTCCCATCAGGGAAATTGAATTGTGAAAAGGCTACCTACTGGGAGCATTCAGCCCTCATGACTGAATAAGTAATTTTATTTTTTTGGTACTGTCTTAATTAACAACAAAACAGAGACTTTGTTAGGAGGGAGTCTGCTGTGATTTTGATACAGCTGACTGACCCCCGTCGCAGGAGCGCTTGATCCCACACAGGCTCTGGAGGCCGGGGGCCCTGTGCAGGTGCAAAGTTAACAAAAAGCTCCAGCGAGCTCTGAGTGCTGCACTTGGAGTAACTCCTGAGGAGTTACAGCCCGTCACCCAGGCTGAAGTCTGCAGGTATTCAATGTTTGGCAGGAACATTCCAGCGGAAGAGATCTTGTCTAGACTTAATTAGTAAAAATAATTAATGCTATTTGCTGGGAGGAGTTTGTACTTAGCTGTGAAAAGATGCAAACCTTAAGAGTTTTCTGGGCTCTGCCATTAGAAGACAGTGTAATGATGTTATTATCAAGGTTGCCTCTTTTTTCTTAACAGGACACACTCATTTGTGCATCGCTTGTTTTTTCTGTCCCTGAACTATGTTCCATCAATATATGCTAAAATTAAGTGGTTAAATTTTTCTTTGTGGTATTGGACTTATTTTTCACCAGTCCTGTTGAGTTCACTTTTTTGTACAGGTGAAAAAGAATGAATTTGTTGACTCAAAGGAAAAATTCCTGGAATTCTTTTAAGAGAACAATTGAATAAATTCTCCTTTTTAAAAGTTTAACACTGACAAGTCTTTTCAGAATAACAAGTTTCAAAGGACAAAGCATAAAAGAAATAATACTGCAGAAAGCTGTCTTAGTGTGGAGGCAGTTTTTTCAGCATAAACATTCTCTGTTTTCAGATACAAAATTTAAAATTCTGAAGTAAAAATAAAAAATTTCAAATAGCATTAGCTGTAGGGTTATTCTAGGAAGCTAAAGGCAAGGAAAGATATCATTAGAAAGGCCATATCAATAGTTTACAAATCTGTATTCATAGTTAAATAAATTCACAGGGCAGAATCAAATTTTATTTTACACAAGTTCATATTTCTAAGCTTATAGTAGGAAAAGTTTCCTTCTAAGCCAAGGAAAAGTATGATGTTATGCAATTTTGATTTCTGTGTTGATTTTAAGGGGTTATGGGACTGAGACTGGTATAGAAACCAAGATATTCCATGAAGCTCTATGGGAAGGTTTTGCCAGTATGAAAAAGGGCAGAGGCATCAGTTAAAAGTTAGTGGTAAACACCTTAATTTTGTTTGTTATGGTACCTGAGTTTGGTCTTTGGTAATGTGATGTTGAAGTCAGATGTGAAATAATGCTTTCACTTTACTTAGAAAACATCCAAATCACAGAAAATGGCTCTAGTTTCCCCTTTATTTTCCTCTTTATTCTATTTATTTTTGGGGTTTTTAAACAATCTTTTCGCATAATTTCTGAATGTTAGATGTGAACATGCTCAGAAAATACTAAAAGGCATCCAGAGAGCACTTAACTTACCTGTCCATCACCATAAGGGCAATATGCAGAGTGCCAAATCCTGTGCTGGGGGAAGGAGTAGGACAGTGAGGGACAGGATAGAGGGAAGTATATTGGTATTGGTCTGGGAGAGCAAAAGGGAAGGCAGGGTTAGGATGGTCAGCAAGGCCAACCTCATCTCTGTCTCTGAAAGGATTGCTTTTTTTGATATTCCTGAAGAAGACAAAAATGCACCTTTCTTCAAAGGCAAAGAATAAAGGTACGGGTTAGCTTCCAGAATACAGCATTATTTTGCTATGCTTACTGGCCATAGCTCAAAAGAAAATGTGCTTATCTGGATATTATAACTTAAGTAGAACAATTTTTGTAGATAACCATTCGATGGGTTTCTTGTTCATTCTCTTCCTTTTGGATTCTTGGATCTCATCCATAAATATTCAGATACTTCAAAGGAGGAGCAAACCAGAAAAATTTCTTTGGTTGAAAAGGCTGCAAAACTGCATGTAGAGCAGAAGACAAGATTAGAATTTAGTGATGGCTGTGGTCTATGGAGTTTGTTTTCTTTTTTTCCCATTTATTATTCCAAAGATATGTCTACTGTTGAGTTTCAAAAGACCCACCAACAATGTGGTGGGCAGATTCCTGTTAGTGTTAACACTAACTCCTCTATATTTGAACCTTTTAGCTAAACAGATTTTCATTCCAATTTGTGATATTTACAAGGATTCATTAATGCAACACACAAGGAAACTTTTTCAAAGGAGACTAACATCTGAAGAACCTAATTGTTAGCCATAATCAAAAAGCTTTTCCTCTCTGAGTTTCATAGAACTATATGGGGTCCTCTAATCATGGTTTTTGCTTACAAAAACGTTCCTGTAATTTTCTTTCTACTGAAATTGCATAAAAAATTGAATAGAAATTGCATAAAATATGACAATTCTTTCTCTTCCACGTGAGGAATCGGTGCTACAGAAATTATGCATATAGAATAATTATATTCTATTTGTATAGATATTATATTCATATCTTACAGAAACCAGTGAGAAAAATTACTTCAATTTTGTAAATATTAGTGGGGGTTTTCACTCTTATAAACTGAAACCTTGTTCTCATCCTCTTCAAATTCAGCTTCAAGACTAAGCAAGTCTGTTGTTTGAGAAAGTCACTGAATATATTTTAAGATTTTAAATTTAGGAAAGTTGAGCAAAAACATCCAGAAACTTATTAAACAAATAAGCCATAGCCTGAGAATGCATTTATATCAGAGAATCCTTTTTACATTTGGGGAAGTTTGATAATCTAGACTTTTGAGAATGAGAAGAATGTATGTGTGTGTTTGAATGTCTGTTTACACATATATACCAATATATATAAAATACACCTCTATAGTCACTCAATTTTTAACATGTGGAGCAAGATTTTTTGCCTATATCAAGTGTTTTATCAGTTTCATTAAAAAAAAATCATTATATCTAGGGTTTGTGTGGATAAATTAAAGGAATTACTACATTTTTTAGGCAGAGAGATAAGCAATCCAAAATACCCCTTTGGGATCTGCAGATCCTGAGGCTCAGTGTGTGGGCACATTTCACTGAGGAATGATGTGTTTCAAACATTTAATCATCCTTGGTGCTGGATACTCAGAGGCATGCCTGGTCTTGGTGGAGGTTAGGAAAGACATTGTGCTTCTTAGCATTACATTGGCTGTGTTTCTGTCCCAAGTTGTTGTTTGTATTCCTGACATATCTCGCTCCAAATGCTGGAAAATCCTAAATGAGACTGAGGAACTGGCTAGCAGTAGTACAGATTTTCTGATGTAAGTTTTGTACATGACTTCCACAGTTCCCTGATGGGGCCAAAGAGATCTCTTCCTCTTTGATAATTTGTAGGCTGCATTTGAATTACATGGATATCATATAGATATACCATATACATTCTGTATTATAGAGCTGCAAAGTAAACATATGGTGAAATACAAGAAACCTCTGCACATGATGAAATTTCTCAAACTCTCTCTTTCTGCTGCTTGCAAGAAATCTTCATAAAATTGTGTTTTAATTTATGCCAATAATTTCCAGGTGCCAGAATAAGAAGTGCTTAAAAAATTACAAAGGAAAAGTAAAGGCAAATACTTGCTATTGTATAAGAGAAGATATTAATGTAAATAATGCTATTAAGAAATCCAGTATGTTTTTGCACACAGATATTTTCATTGCCAAAGTATTTAATGTTCAATTTTAATTTTTTTCTTCTCTTAAATCAGTTACTTTAGTCAAAGCTGGCAGATTGCCAAATAGTTTTTTATCTTATAACAGATATAATAATGTAAAATGTGAAGCAATTTAATTTGAAGCACTTCATAATGAGATGAAAAACTATATTCAAAAAGTGCTGTGAAATGAATTAATTGTTGATGTTTGTGAGATATTTGCAGGGCTTTCTGTGATAGGTATTTGTTCCTTTAAGTTCGGTGTCACTTATGGTAAAACTTTTTTGTATTTAATGTTAATTTTTTTTTATCATGTGTTATAAAAGATTGGTATACTGTTGATTTGATAAAGGGAAGTCAAAGAACAGATCATTTATTGTAGTGTTTAAATAGATATTAAAATTGCAACCTCTTTTTGTAAGGCATTTTTAATGTAATTTTACATTCCTCACCAACTCATCAGTAAAACAGGATTACATTTCTTCTAAAATAAAGCTATGATGTATTTTTTTAAAAAAATTACAATTGTGTGAGTGGTAGTGTGTCTGAGAGGACTTTTAAAATGTTACATAGCCATTTGTACAATGCTTCATTGAACCTTCCCTCCTACCTTACTGGCCAATGCAAGACAATAACATTATGATTAGGTTTTATATAGCAAAACAACATTATTGTTATGCTACAATACTCTCGAGATTTGTTATGAACAGTAGTTGAGACTGTTCAAAATAACAAGCATATTGTCTCCATGTAGATGCAATCTTTCTGTAGTGCAAAAGTTTTTTTCCCTTTGGGCACTATCACCGGCTCTGCTAGGAAGGCTTTGGTCGTGCAGAAGGATCCCCACATGAGACTGGGCAATGCTCATAATCTATGATTTGTGTAGGGGCTTTTTGAAGAATATAAGTGTTCAGTCAAACCTCATACATCAAGCCTCAAAGATATGTTATAATTTTGCATTAACACCTAACTGTTTAAGGTTTAGGCATTTTGAGTATTTTTAAACAGGTAAAAATAAAGTGTCTGAGAGACATTATTAACATAAAGATGATGAGGCAGTAATTTCTTAGGAGTATTTATACTTGAATATTTATTTCTTTATATTAAAGGTGTTGTTCATTTTTAGCAGGGTTGAGAAGAATAGGTTTAGAACTGGAGGAGAGAGTTATGAAGGTAAAAAGAGCACAAATCTGTGTTTTGCTAAATTAGCAGCAGCTTTTTGCTTAAATGACATTGTCAGTACAAATAGATTTTACTGCTGTCACTACTTAGAGTTTGCAATGTTTAAGGCATAGAGAAGAAAATATTCGTAAACGCATAAAAAATAGCATGGCCAGGGAAAACTGCTCGAATGTTTTTCCAATACTTTTGAATTATAGGAAAGAAATTTGTGATGCAGTGTTTGTGTTCTCTTTTTGAGACTTTGTTGTGGCTTTCTTGCATGTTTTGACTTGAACTGAACACATTTCTTTGCTGTCTCTTTCTTCAGCATCTCTTTAGCAACTTCTGTTTTCCTTCTGTTCAGTCTCACAACTATTCAGTACTGAGAAGATCCGTGTTGGTTGTCTGGAGGAATACATTGCATATCACGTCATATCCCCTGTAGCAAGATGACATTCCCACAGATATTTAAATTGTTCATACAGAAATACGTAGTACTCACAGACTGTTTTATCTTGTTTTTTCTTTAGTTTTGGTAGTTGGTTTTGTACTTATACAATACTGCTATCACCATTTCATCGATTAACTGATGTTTCAAGCTGATCGGGTAAATATATCAGGTATGCATTTTAACAAGATTTAATTTGAACTTCAAATTACATTTTCATACAACATTAAGTATCAGTTGCTATGTGAAATGATTCTGTGTTGGAAGTTAATTTATTCTAAGAATGTGTTTTAGGGAAATATTCCAAGCATAATGCATTGGAGTATATTTAATTTTAGACTTAGTACGCTATTCTACAGCTTTCTGTGCTGATAGAATTTTCTTGGCTCTTTTGCCTGGTTTTTCATTTTTTTAGTTGTTGATAAAGCTCTTTTTGCTGCCTAATTTTTTTATACATGTGTTAAACTGTCTATAGACTTCAGACCAGCACTGGAGAGTTATCCAAACACAGATCTGACAATAAGAACATGCCACTCTGTGGAGGGGGTCATGCTGGATTTGAAAGGAAATTTTGGTGGACCTTCAGGGGACAAGCATACCTGTCAGATGAGAGGCAAAGTAGGGTTGAATTCCTGACCATCTTTGAGACTTCTGGAATGAACAACTTAAATTTGCTTCGCTTCCTCTTTACTTGTATACTTTCATCTACCAGAGTTCCTTTCTTGCTGTGTCCTTATGTAGCGCTGCTGGGAAATTCTGCTTCTTTTCAGTTTTAGTCTCCAGATACTACTGGGTTCACATGAAAAAAAAACAAAAAAACCCTAACATTATTTATAAATAGGAATATTGACCTAAGCAGAAGTAAGCTATTTGAAATACATGTATATGGATACCTGAATTAGAAATGAAGACCACCCAGTACAGCAATTTTCAAATGTCAGTGATTGTTACTGAATGTTATTCAGCTAAGGGGGAGGAACTTTAAGGGAAGGCAGATGATCAGCAGAGTATTGATTTGGCCTGAAATGTGTTATTGTAAAGCTGTAATGAAGTAGGTAAATGAGTATTTTTGTCTGTCTACCAACTTACGTAATAGCAAAGGACCATAAACCTTTAACTCATATTTGTACTAATCCAATTCCAGGTGCATACTGCATGTTTTTTTAGTAATAAATATTAAGTAGTATATATTTTAAAGAGCAATGTGTGTCTTAGCATTCTTGGTAGGAAAAAGGAACTCATAAATTTTAGTCCTGGCACTGACATTGATTCACAGCATTGCTATGGGCAAGTCACTTAACTTCTGTCTGGGTTTCTTTAGCCATAAAATAGAAATAAAAGTGCTTATTTTCTTGCTTCCCACAGGAGTTGAAAGAAATTTTAACATTTATGTAACTCTTTAGAGAATGTTACTTCAATGTCCATTTAAGCTTTTGGCTGTATTCAAGAAAAATACATCCGATGTTTTTAGGGAAATTATTTACAACACTTTTACAATTCTATCCTGTTTGATATTTTATACAAGTAATAATCTTTCCATGATAATGAAACATGGTGTTTCCTTGTAAATAGGAAAGCTAATTAACTTGAGAAAAAAAATGGGCATATTTCAATTATTAAAAAAAGATTAAAAATCAAATTTTTGACTATTCCTTATTTATAGGCATCTGCTTCTGTAGATGACAGTACTGTGAAATCAGAAGAGTATGACCACACAGATCATTGTTTATACAAGAAAGTGGAATTCTAACAGTGTAATTTAGAAATTTCAGTTGTTCAGCTGTGAGTGGATAAAAATAACATTCTTGTTATTAATGCAGATTTTCAAAGGATTGCTTACTCTTTCCTGAAACAAACATAAGTAGTAAAAGTTCATTGAGCCTGCAGCTGGATATGGAGACAGGTTCAGGAAGAAGATTATAGGAAGTTCATTTGGGTTTTGGCACATGTGAATAGAGTGGCAGTTTAAGGTGCACATACATATGTAGAGGGTGAAGAAAGGGATCAGATGGTTGTATTAGTAGAGAAGAATTTGCCCTCAGAATAGTATTGGCTAGAGAATGAGAGCTGCAGATGCTTGAGGGGACATGAAAGAGTAGGTGGGGTAAGGAAAGTTGGGTCTTGAGTGGAAAATCCAGCAGATACACCAAATGAGATTGCCACAAATGCTGGAGCAAGAAAAGCCCACCTGTGTCAAAACTAATAGCTTTATAATTCAAATGAGGCATACATACAAGTACAAAAAGTTCCATAGTGTTATCCACTGACAGACTGATTTAAGCATAAATAAACTTGGTGAGGTGATCCATGGCAATGAAAAGTTATTTTTCAGCTCTCTATGCTACTAAAACTTGAGAATGTGAGAATAGAAAAACGTGTATCCAGTAGCTGAAAACTGGCATTCCACAGAATTGGCTAGAGCAATACTAACATCAAAAGCTTATTAAATTCCGGGAAATAAATTTTTTGCAAATCTTGAATTAGACACTGAACAGCAGTCACTTGAAAATCACCTTTGTAAAATAAATACATGCATTTTAAGATTTATTAAGCTGAGTGTGTCCAGAAATACAGTTCTACAAGGTACTAATTTCATTGTGGGGATAAAAAAAGGAGGAAGAGTTAGCGTGGCTTGATGAGAAGAGCTTGGTTGACTGAAAAGGCAAGCTGCTCCATTAGTTTTTAAAAGAAAATGAGGGATGAGGGAAAGGAAGAGTAATATGTACTTAGGATTTTTTGTTAAGAGCAGTTTTTAAAAACATGGGGATTAGAATATTTAAATGAGATTTCAAAAAAGATATTGTACATTTTCTTTCTCATCATTTCCTGTAATAGAAGTTCGTTAATCATATCCTGTTACGCCAGCAGAAATCTAGTCAAAGTTATCTGGGAGACAGTTTGTTTCTGTGACAGAAAGTTAAACAGCAGCAGAATGAAAACACAAGAGAGTGGATTTTTTTCCTGTTTCTGTTTAAAAAAATATTTGAATAATTTTGTAGAAAAACTTGCATTAATAAATACTAATGAGTGTGGTGTTCTTGCAAGGAAGGTGTGGGAGCCTAAAATTAGCTGCTATGATTAATCCTGGATAGGTGCTGTGAATCAGAGGATGAAATCTTGGTTCTATTGATTTCAATAACAGAAGTCCTGTTGAGTGCATTTAAATGCTTACAGGATTAGGACACTCAAAAAATATTTTGAAAATTTGAAGATCTATCTATAAGGTATCATTTGATTACATACTTGCAGAATGTTAAAATTAGCATGAATTTGAATGTTGTGCTGTACAAAGGTCTGCATCAACTTCTGTAGGTTAAATTCATCATTGTACAACAACTTTCTTTAGCTCAAAGAATTGCACATTGAGATCATTGCAAACAGGAAATGTTTTAATCCGCTGTCAGTCACCACTGAAAGTAGAAGGAGTGAAATGTTTTTGATTTATCCTTGCGGCATAACTGAAGTGAGAAACTATAGCGACCTCGAAAGTTAAATCTTGGTGAAGTTCCAGGTGCATGGGAGGAATGCATCATTTGGGGTAAAAGACATCTTAAAATCTGCAAAATTTGACAATTCTTGCTGAAGGTTTATGGTGTAAATTCATATAATATTGGCAAATGTCAGTCTTAATTTTCTAGACAGGAGCTCTAAAGGAGAGCAGGAATGAACTGAAGGGCCTTGAAAGTCCCACATGCATTCAGTTTTTCTATCTAGTTTAATGACTACAGGTAGTTCTGAGAAATTACTTCCACTTAAAATGACCCAAGATGAGAGAAAACAATTTAAAAACAGATCCCAAAATGTTCAAATAATGAGCCTTTAGCATTACTTTGTTCTTCTTTTAATGAGATGATAGTAATTTGTAATTGATAATAGGTAATCTGTAATTTAAGAATTTTAATTTGTTTTCTGTTAATATGTAAGCTGACTTCCAATGGAAAGACATTTCGAATGTCTTGCTTTAATTATTTGCTTTAAAGTTAATTCATCATAGTCATGAAACTGGATATAGAAAGAAAAAAAGTGCAGAATAATTCAAAACAGACCTGATTCTGAAATTTTTGTTCCTAGACAAAATGCCAAATTGCACCAAGGGAAGTTTTCTATGTACCAGGATTAAAGATTTTGTCTTGAGTCTGAGTTTAAATAAAAGTTCATGGAAATGCTCTATCAGTCTTTTCCAGCCAACCTTTAATGTCTATCAGTGTTACTATTGTAAGATCAAAAGACAAATGAAAGTCTATCTAACGAGAATTTTTCTTACTCTCATGAAAAGATAGAAAGCAATTGCTCATAGATCTGTAATGGAATTTACTTATTCATGGTAACAGGACCATACACAAAAGATCCATGCAGTATACAATTTAAACTTAATTTTGGATGCAAGAAACTGGCCTTTGAAGTGATCTCCATAGAGATTTTACTTGGCTTTCATAATATAGTCATCTTCATGTCTTGCTTGTCCAGTGCCTAAAAGATGTCTAACTGGACTTTATTAAAATTCTGGTGGTATATTACCATCTGTAGTATTGTTTGGAATTGTATTTTTTCTGACCACTCGTAATACTTCACTCAAAAATTCTGACCAATATTTTAATTTTTTTTATATTCATTTTGTATCTTTGAAATACTTAACTATGAAAATACAGTCTGAAAGAGGATACAGATTTTAAAAAAATAAGTTATTATTTTAATGCTGTCTTCCTTTTAGAGCATGTTCTAAAGCTTTGTTTCTGGCAGAACTCTTTTCAAATAATTTGGTAACTGTGATCAGATTTGGGCTCCTCATTAGAAAAAGATCACACAGCAGGGGAGGCTGGGCATGTGAGACAGAGGGATCTGACTCTGTTTAGCATGGAGAAGAGCAGGTGGAGGCAGAACTTTTTGCTAGGTTCAACTTTGTGGTTGAAGCATGCAGAGAAGCCAGAACCCTTCTCCTCTCAGAGCTGCACAGCAGTAGAACAACAGGCAGTAAAGAAGAAGAATATACATCGTTGTGATTACATACCAGAGGGCAAAAAATTACCATGAAAGATGGCTGAACACTGAAGCAGGTGCCCAGATTGATTGTGGGATCTCTTTCCTTGGAGGGGTTCCAAGACCTAACTGGATGTGGTCCTGAACCACCTGATCCCTGGTTTGAGCAGAGAGTTGGAGTAAAGACCACTGAATGTCCCTTTGTGACCAAATAATTCTATTTCTATAAGCTGAAATAACAGAAAACAGCACTGGAAAATGTGTTAAGTCATCTAACTCATTTCATTGTCATATGACGGCTTCTCTTTGCTGAAACAAATTTAAAATAACAAATTATAGGGTGAAATGTATTTCTATTATGTCAAAACTACATTCTGTGTACATCTCACGTGACATTTAAGTCATTAGTATTTCCAAAACTCCCATCTTTCTATATATGATTTCTAGAAACCCATATGGTCACATCCTTGCCTGTGCTATTCCTTCTAAAATGGCTATTTTTTCAGTATCTTCAGAATGTACATATTCTGCATTTGTTACGACTTTGTTTTGTAATTCTTCTCCAGGATAAAATTGACAAGCTATAGAATGAAGAAATCATTACCTTTGTATTGTTTGCCCATTCTCCCCTTAAGCATCTCACGTGTGTACATTAAATACCATTCTAAAGATTGCAGATACAGTTATAGTATTTTCTGTAGAGAAACAAATTTCTGGTTTCTAACTGAACTCATTGAGAAGAGGATTCTATAACTCTTCTTCCACAGAAATTGATTTTGCAGTTTTTCGTTATTCCTAGCATACTCAGTTTGTGGGCTGTTGGAGAGGCTTTACTAAACTTCCTCCTTGCAACTGTGTTTGTAGGCAAGCCATTTTATGGATTGTATCAATTGTTATGTAACACCTGAAGTCAAGAATATGTTTGAAGAAATTTGTAACAAGTGGATTCACGGCTGAAGACTGATTTAGCAAGGACTGTAAAATATTCATTTAAGTAAAATAATTTTCTTAAGTACAGTCCTGTCTGGATACATATGAAAAGTTATTCAGAATAAGAGTTTTAGATTTACAAGTGCATTTTTGGATGTTTTGGAACAAGATATCTTTGAGCTGTTGGAAATGTATGCATTTACTATGATATGTCGAATACAAACATACAGATGCATCTGCATTTATAGCAAAAAATTCTGCATGACTATGTGATGTAGTTGCTTACAATTCTAGTTCTATGGTCAACAAGTGCATCATTTCAGTCTTTCTTTCTTCTCATTAACTTAGAAAGCCTATGTCCTGTCATGTGAAAAAAACATACCATAATGATTCACAGATTCACAGTCTGTAAACAGTTCCTGGTATGGGCTATTGTGTATCATATAATTATATTGAACTTCAAAACTATTTTACAGTGCAGAATCACGATTCTTGAATATTGAGTTTCTGTTTTGTTTTGGGGTTCTGTTAAGTCACTTCCTTGTCTTGTGATACCACTTATTCATTTTATGACAAGTGTTGCCTCCTCTTATCTTATTACAATGCTGTTCCCTGTTTACATTTACTACATTGTTACATTTACTGTAATGTTTACAGTAAATCACAGTAATTATGTATTCAGTGCCTCAGCATGGAAGGACATTTGGAATCTCATTGAATCATGGCAGTTTGAGAAGTGCAGTGCTTCAATTTGTGTCTTAGAAACTGATGGATCTTATGGAAACAGGAATATAATCTGGTTTAAAAAATCTATCAAATTATGTACTACTGGAATGGATACAGGGAAGCTATGAAATGATTTCTAGACTAGGAAATGAAAAAGAAATTTTGAAACCTGAAGTGCAGGTCTCTTTCATTTAGTAGAGTAATTTATACAGAAGCACAAAGAAATACACAGCCTGGGCACTTTTACCTAGTCTTTAATAAAATGGATATGATATTCCTTATTTCCAGTAAATACTCATGTGCCTATTACAAATCTAAAGGGCCTAATGAGCGCTACTCCAATTAATTCGCATATGTGAATAAGCAGTATAAGTTTTCTGAGCCAGAGAAATAGCTCTGCTGTAGCTTCCAGGGACTGGCAATAAAGTGAATACTTGGCGTAGAACTCTTTCCTGTTCTTTGAAGGCACAGTAATACTCAGTGCAATCTGCTCAGATTCTCAGCCTTCTAGTTCTTGGCATCTGGATTCAGGTGATGAATACTCTGACTCTGGACATGAAGGATGAAGGTTTATGTTACAAAGGCTGACCAGAGCTGCTGCTCAACCAAAGCTTTCCAAGCACTGCTGGTAATCATTTATGTCCACTTTCCAAGAGGAACACTGAGAGCCAGATGTAAGATAACCTCCTGGAGACTGACATTTGGGGGGGATGATAAGAGAGCTGTTTATCTTCTTCTGGCATATACATTGGTAGAGATAAAGATGGGAACATATTGTACAAAACAACTCCAAATACAAAGTGAAATAAAATCATGTGTGACTTTTTTCCCTGAGATAAATGAAGGACTGAGGTCTTTAAAGCTTCTTGGAAGTCTGTTTCTAGAACTACATCGTGAAATATTTCGCTAAGGGTATCTGCTGAGGCGGGAATTCTATCTTACCTATAGACTGTAACTATAAATAGCATACTTAAAGTGAATTTTTATTTATTTAAATCTCAAAGCATATAAATTGCTGAGGAGAGAGACAGCTTTTTCTGAGTTCACCAGCATCATACATCAAATCTTCTTCAAATTCTATCAATCAAAGTTTTCTTCAGTCTAAGAGGAGCATGAATCCTCTCTCAGTTGGTGTTTCAACTTCTGATGTTCAGGGGTTTTTTAATAAATACTTTTTTTTGTTTATCAAATCCAACTTTTCCAGTGTCTTCTACTTACACAGGTATCCTATGAAGAATAATGTAAATTTTATATATACTAGGGATTTAGAGAAAAATCTTATTTATATGCTGAGAAACAGTCATGCTTTTAATATTTAAAATATTTTTTGAGTCTCTATAAACCTCTGTTAAATAGACCATATATAATTAAACAATTTATATAATTCAAAAGCATGTTTTTTTCCTGTCAAAAAGTGTGGGATTTATTATCCTGTTAAGATCCCCTTTGTTAGTCAGCCATTTGGGTCAAGTTAAGTGGTTTTCACACATAAGTGATCTTTGCAAGCAGGGTAGAAGAGAACTTGCCAATGTCGTAATAGCTTTAATTATAGATACCACTAACCTGTGGCTTTACAGTCGCATTATGTCGCCTTTTTTCTCTTTCCTATCTTTTTGCTTGAAATTCAGATATAAATTTTCTGAAATAGTGGACATTTTCTTTTCATGATAAATTTGTGCAGTGTGTAACTGTAGAAGCAGTTTTGATGTAGAGTTATGAAGCAGATAGAAATAGGAATATGAGACGGTTTTATAAGAGTTGGGGTGTATAAATAATTTCTGGGTGTCTCCACACTGCGCTATTTCACTGTTCCTGGGTGACTTCTTAATTATTGTGAATTTTCTAATAATGGTTTCTCCATGGTATTGATAGGCATTATCCAAACAGGTACAATGTAGTATTGTGTGCCCAGAAAGCTCACACAAGTGGAATAAAATCAGCAGGAAAATGCTTCCAACATAGTTGAGCTTCTGTGAGGATAAAGTCATTAATGTTTATAACACATTTGAGGATTATCAGATAAGGGACATGATGTAAGTGTGAAGTAATAACATATGTATGTGTACTCAAAATGTAAAATACATTAGCACAGTTCTATTTCCATTAACTGTCTTATGTATGTTAAGTATTTTCCACAGGGAAATTAATACTCATTTCCATTCTGCATTGGCATGAAATTTTCAGATTTTATTAAAGATAGGATCTAATGACTATTCTCCTCCTGAATTAAAGCTTTGATTTTTAAGTAGTTAAATAAATCCATGTGGAATATTATTTTTGGAGAATAGCTGTGAATGCTGTTACTAATGGCCAGGAAAAGATGTTAAAAATCTCACAGTTATTTTTAGGGACAGCTCTTTGTAGTAGGAAAAATTACAGTAAAAGATGTTGTGTAATTTAGTATGGAAATACATGGTTTGACTCAGTAGGAATTTCTTAGAGTTTCTTGCTACCTCCTTTCATTCCCACTTTGATATATGAGGAGACATTCCAACAGCTTGGAGGGACAGCTACGCTGAAGTGATTTCCATGGACAGTTTTACAAGGGGACGAAGCATGTGCTTTTACCAAGTTTACCTTCCTCCTCATTCATCCTTGGAAAAAGGAGAAGGGAAATCTCAATGGCACGATGAAATTTGAAATTGTGGCTTGTTTTAGGGAACAATGTGAATTTTACAGTACTTTCTCCAATTTATAAGATCTTAAGCCTTTTGAAGAGAGTACTGAGGGCTTGCAAGCATCCGCCAAAGAGCTGTTACTCTGAAAGCATGGTATCCATGGTCCTGTCATTTTCCATCTCTTGCCTGAGAAGTTCCCCGGGAGCTTAGAAACCACAACCCTGCACAAAGCCTCCTTTTTGTGTGTTTTGCTGTCCACAGCAGCCTCTCAGCAACTGTTTCAATATATGTCTATGCCTCTCTCCCTTGGACAAATTTATTTATGAATTTGTTTCCCATGCTTTCCCTTTAGATTCTTCTAAACAAGTACAGGAAGCCTGAATTTATTTTCTGTCAGGCACTTCCAAGAGATATAATCTAGGCTTCAAGGAGAAAACAGTAAAATGTGGTATACTTGCCTCTGCCTAGTAACCTTTGGGCTGGAGAAAATGTCAGTGGAGGGCTAATGCTCTGCTGAAATGTTGTTTTGCTCAATGACTTTGATTACATCCTCATAAAAATACTGGATCTGGATTATTCTTCAAAGTTTTATTGTGGCAGTGGCAGTCATCTGATGTTTTAATGTTTTGAATAACTCCCAAATTTTGCTAATAATACATCAGCATTAGCTCTAATAAGAGCTATGGTTTGGACAGGTCCCTTTTTTTGGTTGATGCAAATAATATGTTCCTCCTGATTACACATGTAAGTAGTTTACCTATGGTCACATGTTGACACATAATCATAATTTTCTCAATGTTTTCTTCTCAGGTTCTTTGAGCTTTGTCTAATCTCTTTGCCATTTTGGGGGGACCAGATTGAAGCACACCTTGATTTCAGTTCCACACCCAAGAGCTTGTGTGATTCTAATTTAGATGCTCAATGCTTTCAAGAGTTGTATGGTGGCTTGTGGATCACATGTTTTCCATTCAAGATAATTTCCCAGGCAGAAAAGATTGTAACCACTGGAACTAGTAGACTCAAAGACTGTAGGACAGATCTGCTTCAAAATTTTGCCTGTAGATGGAGGCTTTCATTAACAATACATGACAAAAAGATGCTTCCCTTTAGACTTCTGCTTTTTCTTCCAAGGTTTTTATTCAGCCCTTTCTATAGCCTGTGAGAAACAAGGGATCTGTCCTATTTGAGGGTTTACAGAAGTTACTAAAACACTAAAAATTTTTGAAAATAGTACTTAATTCTGGGTGTTGAATCATCTCAATCGTTAGACCTGGTGGACTATCTTGTATTGATTTGAAATATGTATTTTTAGTTTCTGTTTCTGAGCCAATTTTTATGAAACTATGGAAAACAGTTCAGTCAATATTAAGAAAATCTATATACTGGCATAAGATATGATTCTATTTTAACTAAATAAGTCTTATGTAAGTAATTAGGCTAATTGTCGATGGCTTTACATGCAGTAGAGCTTTTAGTTGGTTTTGGCAGGGTTTTTTAAGTTGTTGTTCAGTAAAATGGTACCTCACTTTTAGAAATCAAGCACAAAATTCTATGATGGAAAATTCTGATGTGACTCATATTCTCACCATCTTAAATTTCGCTGTGTCATCAATTAATTAATTACTTGATTCCTGAGTGTGAAAATTCCTTTTTCAGAGACACAGATTCATGTTATTCCTTCTTCTTTACCTTTAGCTACAACTTAAAAATCTCTGTATTTCTCAGTATTATAGTGTTCTTTAAAATAGATTGCAGTTATAGTGTGAATTTCAGTATTTCCTAAACTGAAAGTAGAGAAGCTTATCACAATCTTCTAGAATATATTTCCTTAGAATTTTTTTATAATATATTGTCTCCTATAAACTGGGTTTAAATAAGAATAAAAGTGAGAGACCAGTAGCTGAGTCTGTAGTTTTCCAGATTGCAAAGGTTTAAACAGTTTGATATTAATGTTTAGAAACTACTTTTATTTAATACTTAAAAAACTTTTCCTCTTTACATATGTGTACATGGTGTCCTTGGAATCACTATCATACCTCAAACCTGACTTAATTTTAAGAGTTTTTTCTTAATATCTGTAAGTTCAAACTTATTTTAACTGTATTTACTTAATTAAAATGTATTTAATTTATTACAAATTGAATCCTTGAGGCCAATGCTTGCTAGGCTGGCTGCTGCTGCTTGACACTGGACTAAATTTGAAGTTTGAAATGTTTTAGCAGGAATATACTTGGGCTGAATTATGTGGAAGACAGGGTTATAACTGAGCAGACAGAAAGGTGAGAACTTACACTGATTGCAGTGTATCTCTGCATGTGAAAAGGTTATAATTAAGTTATTCTAAAGGAATGTTTGTGACTCTCTGTTCTCTTTGTTGAGAGATGCTAGGTACAGAAACAAAAATTATTGATTTTCAGTCTTTCATTTAGCTTTCCAATTGTTCAAGCTGTGTATTTTTTCTAAAGATTTCAAAAACAAAAATGATAAATAGATAGTTTCATTGTATTGTAGACAGGAACAAGAAAGCCTGATAAGCATCTCGAGATTCAATATTGCGGCATATCAAATCTGCCACAGGCAAAAATTTATGTAAAGTGATTTGAAATTCCTCTTGGTGTAGTTTCCTATTTCTTTTGCTATTTTTGTAGAACTTGCACTTGTCCTCATGGCGTATATGACCTGTCTGTGCTCTCATTTCAAAACTCGTCATTGCTTTGCTTTTCAGATGCTGGATAGATGACTTACCAGAATCCAGAAGAAATTGCTTTTAGTATTTTGATATTGGTTTCCCATCAAAGCTCCTGGCTGTCAAAGAAATAAGTTAAAAGGATAAATTCAGAATTTGGAGTTTGGTTACTGTTATTTGTGTAGTTTTTTCATTTGTATTTCTCTGATAACTTCAGAAAGATCACTTCTTTAAAAAATCTGTTGTTTTTCTTTAGAAATAACTCTGTGGACATACGTGTCAAAATTAGACTTGCTTTCTTATGAAGAAGAATATCCTTGACAGTTGTTGAAGGTGCTAACATGGCTCCAGTTGGTGTGTTCTTTTTCCTTCTCCCTTATAAATAGTCAGTGTACTTCAGGATGGAGCTATGAAAGCCAGTTGCAAGGAACAAAATGTTTGTACTCCACTGCCAGCCTGATGGGTAGAGCTCTTCTCACAAGGCAGAGCTCAGTTTAAACCATGACGTGGCTTCTGATGTTGCATGTGAAATGTTAGGGCAATTAGTTTAACATTGTGCAGATGCAAGGGATAATTATGCCTCGCAGTACTGCTGAAATCTCCAAAGAGCTCTCATACCAGGATCCTGAAAAGTTGATTGCTAGCATGGAGTAGGTAACAAAATAATTTATACATAGGAAAACAATAATTGAAAAAAATCCCTCATAAATTTTCGTAATGATATTTACTCATCACCTCTCTGTGAAATAATTTCCTATTCCTTCTTGGAACAGGTAATTGGGCTGCATTCACTCAAAAAATGCTTGGCTACCCATAAAGTATATTTGCACAATTGCTATTATATCTGTAGCATAATACATATGCAAGTGACCATGATTGTTGAATAGCAGATTTTCAATCTTTGCTTTGTCAGTTGTGTGACACTGTACAATGCTATTGATATCCAGATAAATTGTCTAAGCCTGCCTGGTGTTTAGCTGCATGAGATGGAATTAGCATCCCCCAGGAATGGAGGTGCCTGCTGTAATAGTTGCTGTGATTTGAATCTAAACCCAGGAAGCAACACAGAGGAATAATCCATTAAAGGGTACCTGTTTAAAGAACTGTGTTTTCTCATTCAATAAGCTCATATTGGAAAGTTTGTACTGATGCTAAATCATACACAAATTGAAATATTTTTCAGATATTCATTAGAAATTGTACTAGTACTGCAAGATCTGAATGGAAATGTGTAAGTTCACACAAGTTGTCCTATGTTAACAATCCTATTGTTCTAAGAACATCTTGTTGATTAACTTTTACATGTTGATTAACATGTTCATTAACTTTTTTAAACATGCACATCAGGACTGATAATTTCCAGGAGCTGGTGAATTGTCAACCAGATTATGAGAGCTAATAGATATAGCTAAAACAACTTCATAAAGAATCACTTGGTTCTGGAGAGAATACCGTATGTAAGGTAATGGAGTGGCTTCACTAGATTAATTAAGCTTGCAATTACCAAACTTCAACCTCTTGTGGCTTTCACTGATAAAACATCTGCATCTAAGCCAAGGTGTCATTATAAAATTCAGGTAAAACAAATGTTCCTCCTGAATCACAAATTGCTCCTGTATTTAGCCCTGATACTGTTAAAATATCCATTTTACCATAATATATAGGAAATGTGTCATATTTTATATTGCAATAAAAAGGTTTGTTCTGTAAACAAGTTAACTATTTGCTTATTACATCTTGAATTTCATGTGTTCTGTGATTATCAAATTCTTATCTTCATGCCTGCAAGTATGTTTAGGACTTAGTGTACTTTTATCACTGAAACTTCCATTATAGAGTTAAATCCTGTTTAGTTAAAATATAAAAATATTATTAAACTAGTCAAGATGTTTTGCTCTTCTGTGACATTCTCACTCTTATTAACAGTGGCAAAATTAATATAGAGTTGTGGCCTATTTTTATCAAACTTAATTAAAATCCCTGAATTACTTATACTGAATAAATTGTAAGGAACTTTCTGTAAATGCTGACAACTTTTTAGAGTAAAAAAATTGTGAATCCCTCAATAGTCTCACATAGAAAAGCATATAAAAACAGTAGTCTAGAAAGGATTTTTTATTTTCTTTTTATTATTTTATTTTCTTTTTCTTTAATAAAAAAATTCCCATTCCATAAGCAGTAAACTTTTAATACTAATGATGTGTTTAAGAAATAGAAAAGGAGACAGTTTATGCCATGTACTACTGGCTAAATCCTCAGAATATATTGGGAGGAATGCC
>VWYI01052796.1:0-36668 GCA_013399455.1 Anthoscopus minutus
TAGTGAATCCATGCTGACTATTCCTGATCCTTTTTTTGTCATCCATGTGGAAGAGAGGGCCTCCAGGATGAGGCACCCTGTCACCATTCCAGTGATTGAGTTAGGCTGACTGGCTGGTATTTCCCTGGGTCCTCCTTGCCCCTTTTGAAGACTGAGGTGACATTTACATTCTTCCAGTGCTCAGGCACCTCTCCTGATCTCCACAACATTTCAAAGATGGCCATTAAAGGCCCTGCTATGGTGTCCACCGGCTCTCTCAGCACTCGTGGATGCATCCTGTCAGGACTCATGGATCTGTGGACATTAAATCTGCCTAGGTGTTCTCTAACTGAATTCTGTTTGAGAGAGGGAATGTTTTCTTTCCAGTGTTCCTTTACCCTGGTCCCCGGGGTCAAAGATTCCCAAGGGTTGGTCATTTCAGTGAAGACTGATGCAATGAAAGCATCCAGTTACTCTGCCTTCTCTGCATCCTTTTTTACCAGGGTCCCCCCTCTATCTAGTAATGGGCCTATCTTTTCCTTTGTTTTCCTTTTGTTACTGATGTATTTGAAGAAACCCTTCATGTTGGCCTTGACATGCTTGGCTAGATTTAATTCCAGATGGCCTTTGACCTTCCTTCTCTCATTTCTACTTACAACCTCTCTATATTCAGCCCAAGTGACCTGACCCTGTTTCCATCTCCTGTGTATTTTCTTCTTCTGCCTGAGTATTGACAGTTCTTTATTCATACATGAAGATGTCTCTCTGACCACTTTGCCCAATTTCTTGCTCATTGGGATGCGCTGGTTTTGGGCCTGGAGGGGTGTGATCCTTGAATATCAACCAGCCCTTGGATTTCTCTTCCCTCAAGACCTGTTGCCATTGAATTTTTCCAAGAAGATCCCTAAAGAGGCTAAAATTAGCTCTCCTGAAGTCTATGGTTACAATCTTATTTGCTTCCCTGCTCTCTCCTTGCTTGATACTGAATTCCACAGTCTCATAGTCACTGGAGCCAAGGCAGCTCCCAACCTTCACATCTTCAGCAAGGCCTTGTTAGTATGAGGTCAGGAATCACATCATTCCTTCTGGGGTTCTCACTACCTGTGTCAGGAAGTTGTCATCAGTGCTTTCCAAGAACCTTCTGGGCTGTTTGTACTTCACTGAGTTGTTTCTCCAGCAGATGTCAGGGTGGTTAAAGGCCCCCACAGGAACCAGTGCCTGTGACTTCAAGACTGTTTCAAGCTGCCTGTGGGTATCATACACTCCTCCTGCTCAGGCTACCTGTAGCAAACACTCACAACAATATCACCCTCACTAGTCTGCTGTTGTATTCTAACATAAGCTCTTGACTTGTTTGTCCTCTACCCCAAGAAAGAGCCTAATACATTCCAAGTGTTGCCTCACACAGAGAGCAACTCTACCACTGCACTTTCCTGGTCTGTCTTTTCTACGCTATGTAGCCCTTCAGAACTATATAATCTTGATGCAATTTTTTTTTTGTAACTCTTGTGCTATCACATATGTATAGACATATCGGTTTACCTGCTAATCCTACTGGAAACCTCATTCCAAACCTTGTACTGTGGTAGTTAGGAACCCTTCTAATTATCAGATAGAAACATTCATGTCCAGTTTGTACCCATCTGTTTTTGTTTCATTATCATCCCCCAATTATCAGGGGAAAAAATTATACTTGGACTGAGCAATCACATCTTCCCTAGGTTCTTGCTTTCAGAGAAACTTCACTCCCCCAGTCTCCATCCTGCTTCCCATCCTCTAGAGAGGTGTTGAAAGAGAGGTTATCATTAAAGAATGAGACAAAAAAAATTTCCAGCACTGTTTATCAGAGGATGTACACCCACTTTGACCTTCTTTTTCTGATGAACATACCCATAGAAGCCCTTCCTGTTATTCTTTGCATCCATTGCCAGGTTCAGTTCCTGGCAAGTTCAGTCTTCACCTGGGTCTTTCTCCTCCCATCACTACATAACCATACTTTGTCTCTATATTCTCCCTGGGTCACCTGTCCTAGCCTCAACTATCCATGCATTTGCTTCTTTCCCTTTAGTTTGACCAGAAGTCTCTTGCCTTCTTTGCCTTATTTCTTGCTTCTGGGGATTCCTAGCCCTTGCATTCTATGGAAGGCTGCCTTAAAGATCTGCCAGCTCTGTTCCATCCCTTTGTCCCTGTGGGCAGTCTTCCATGGTATCCCACCATCTTCCTGAAAGGCTGGAAGTCTGTTTTCCTAAAGTTCAGGAGCTTACTCTTACTGCTTACCTAACTCATATTCCTCAGGACTGTGAACTCCACCAGGGCATGATCACTGCAGTCCAGGTTTCTTCAAATTTTGACATCCCCAATAAGCTCACTTGTGTTAGTGACCAACAGGTCCAGTAACATATCTCTTCTTGAAGAGCTATTATCTGGGTCAAGAAATTATCCTCCATGCATTCTAGGAGTCTCCTGGATTGCCTACAGCTTGCCGTGCTATTTAATCAGCAGATGTCTGTCTTCCAGAAGGGTAAGAGCCTGCGAGTGTGATGCCTCCTGTAGCTGGAGCAAGAAGGCTCCATCAATAGGATCCCCTTGATCAGGCGGGCTGTAGTAGACACTAACCACAGGGTTCCCTTTGTTTCCTTTCTTTTTGATTCTTACCCACAGGCTTTCAACCTGCTTGTGGCTGTTCTTCAAAGACAGCTCTTCACACTCAGTCTACCTCTTGTGGTAGATGCCTCCACCTCTCCTTTCTCCCTCTCCTCTCCTTCCTGAACAGCCTCTAGCCATCAATAGCCGCACTCAGTCACGACTGCAATGACTCTTGTGGGTCCCTTCCAACTCAGGATTTTCTATAATCTATGACTGGTAAGTCATGCGAACTAGCCTACCATATCTTTAACTGCAACGAGATCAAAGCCCTGTGAGCACACACAGACCTCTAAGCCTCCCGGTTTTCCCCCATCCTGCATGTGTTGATGTGCAGGCATTTTATGATTGAGTCAATGTCCAAGTGGGGATGAGAAGGACTGCCACATGGTCCTGGCTTGTGGTCATTTCTTTGGATGTTTGTTCTTGCTAGAGATATCTCTTTTTGAGCCTTCTTTTGCTATTTGGGTGGTTGCAATAATTCTCCCTATACCACACCTTGTCATTGTTGACCCTGGCAACATTCAACTCTGCAACTCTAGTGCAAAGCTCCCTCAAAAAGCTCTGCTAAGTCCCAAGCTAAGATTCTTTTCCCCCTTTGAGATAGGTAGACCCTGTTTGTTACCTGTAGGCTCTCTGTCATATAAACTGATCCACAATCAAAACCCCCAAAATTCTGCTGGTAACACCAGTCTCAAAGCCAAGTGTTCATCTGCATGATTTTTGTGTTTCTTGCCCCAATATTCCCTTTAAGTGACAGGACAGAACTGAACACAACTTGTGCTCCAAATCCCTTGACCTGTTGTCCCTAGGTCTGGAGTCCCTTCTTGATCATCCACAGCCTTCTTGTCAGGACTTCATCAGTATCCACTTGGAAAACCAGTAGTGGGTAATAATCAGTGGACAGTACCAGGCTGGGAAATTTATTGGTGATGTCCCTGGCCCAGGTCACATGGAAGCAACACACCTGCCTGCAGGTCGGGTCCAGTAGGCCCTCCATTCCTTTTAAAATGGAGTCACCAGTGACCACTACCCTTCTTTTTTTCTTAATTGAGAAGGTTGTGATGTGGGGAATAGGCTATGAAACTCAAGCATTTTCAATTTTAAAACAGTTAATTTTTTATTCTTGAATTTTATTTGAATCTACTTTATATTGTGCTCATTCTGAATCACTCTGGACTTGCACCAGATTTTAATAATGTGAACCTTTTCTCATTTGTAGTACATCCTATTTCTAAATTTTGAAGTGCTTTTGAAAAAATAAGATTCAGAACACCATTGGCTATCATTTTACTTTACATAGTTAGATGGGCCTTGAAGACCAAGAAGAGTAGTAAAAAGTTTTCACATATTGCTTCAGTATGTTCATACCCCTGTTGCTTGAGTATGAGATTTAATTACTTTTGATTATTTTTATCATACTTTACAAACAATTCCCCTAGTGTTACATGAGGGTGCTCTCTAACTAAACTAGATTTAAACCATTTTGGTGACTTAAGGAGATATTGCAAACATTGCAGAGAGCAAGCAGGACTTGAAAAAGGATGTGTCTGGGAGTTGTCTGCACTGACTCATTAGATTATAATTACTTCTTTATGCTGTTTATGAACCTGGTGCTTTTGGAATATGTACCAGGAGCAGGCATGGATTTATCAAACAACTGTGGTTTTCATTCTGGTTCTTGTGTTCATGTGCTCATCAGTTAAAGGCAACTGTCTATCATTAATTTAGTTGATAATTTTTTGGTGTACCACAGTAGAAACATTATAGGGCCTATATTTCTAATAGAGTATCAACTTTTAATACTGAGACTTAAGTACTGTAGTTGTACAGTGTAAATCTGTCTTAAAAACCTTAAAAGTCCAACCAAACAAAAGCACATCAAACAAACAAACAAACACATACCCACAAACATCCCCCACACCCCTTTCCACTCCAAACCAGTATTGTTTCAAGACTCATGATACCTCACTAGAAAATGTGGTCCAGGATGCCAGGACACTGTTGAAGCAGTGGTCCCAGTAGTTAGAAATTTGGTGTTGCTAACCCCTGAAAGATGCCTAGTGTTCAAGCACAAGAGAGGGAGAGTCCTATGACTAGTGTACTCCACAGTACCAATCACACCGATATGATAGACTTAGGAAATGATAGCTTCTGGTGCAAGAGTACATTTGTTTAGGTAAGTTTTTGCAGGATACTTCTCCCATATCTGAGGAAGATCCTTTGTACCTAGTGTTGTCATTGGTCCACGAAGCATGTGCAGTTCTGAGCCTTGAGTACTGAATGCAGTGTTGGGCCAGAGCAGTACAGCTCATTAACTGTAACCCACAAGCCTGGTAAATATTCATCAAGTAACTCTATTCTGCACTATTCTGAGCTTCTTAGGAGACCATGGTGGTGGGAGGAAGGTGATGTATTTTTATTTTTTTTCCAGTAGGATAGACATGCTGATACGTGATTCTTGGTTCCAGCCAAATTCTGTGTCATCTGACCTTTTTGTAGACAGCTGGCAGAAGGAGCTAGATGCTATCATGCAGTTTTGTCCAGATGTTGTGCTTCTGAGAGGTAGTAGCTTTTGGCTCCCAGTTTCCCTCTGGGCACAAATGCAGGAGAACTGGACCCTGTGGTTTCCTCGTTCCTGGTGGGTTCTGTACCCTACACCCTAATAACCCCTACAGCAAAGTTACAATGCACTAAGGATTAGTCTCTGAGCTCCTTCAGGTTCAAATGAAGCTCCAAGTGTTGTGAGGACTCTGTTTGTGGACTTCAAGACCCTGGGCTAGGTCCTGAGATCAAAATTCTCAGTGGTCTTCTGTGATACCTGCAGGTATTTAGCCATGTGCTGCTGGGGCCAAGCCATGACACCATGTGCTACAAAACTGTCACTGGCTGAGCTTATGGAAACTCACTGTTCAGGTTTCAGTGGGTCTTCAAAAAGCCTCATGCTGCAAAGTGTGCACAGCTACTGCTTTAATAAATTATTTTCTGATTTAAGATTAGGGGTTTGTAAATTAATTATTAGATTATGTTGCCTTCTTAAAAAAGAGATTGTTTAATAAAAGTCTACTTTCCAGTTGCCTTTGCAGCATCTGAAATTTACCTTCTTATGAGAACAGTGTTATAAAAATGTACAGGAGACACAGAGAGTGAATGAAATACTACAGCAGTTTTATGGCTATGTAAACAAACCACCTTTGTCAGAATTCAGTCATCTTTAACAGCTAGGAGGTGATGCTTCTAGTGATGGTGATCACCTTCCAGGTGATAGTAAGTACTTATCCATCTCACAGTAATTTAAAGAGGAGTCACAGCTCATCTGTCTTTTTCTAAGAGTAACAATGAATATATTTGACTGTAAGAATTTAGCATTTACCCTTCATGGGTCAGTGGATGGGTTAGTCTTAAAGCATCTTTAGGGAGAGATTATTCTAATAAAGCCTCTCTACACACAATATACTGTATTAGTATTTCATGCTTCTTTTTTATAAAAATACACCAAGCAGCAGGCTACATTTCCTAATCAGCTGTGTTTCAGACATAACGTCCCCATATGTTGGGGGTGATGTGGACTTTCAGACAGAATAGATTAATGGCAATATTTCGTTTAAATCCTTTTTGGGGGACTAGATATCCTTAACAGGCTAACCAGAAGGCACTTTGATTATTGTTTTGAGACAGCATTCTAGAAGCATCTTAAAAGCAATCTTTTTTATATTCCTTTTATTGCTGCCTCCTCATTTAATATCAATTTCAAGAATTTATTAATTGTGTGTAGAATGTTTTACCTTAAAATTTTCAAGCCATGCAAGCATAAAGTGAGATCTTAATTTAGTGTTTCTTATTTTCAATGTCAGTCATATTTTACAGACACTGAATTTTTCACCATGAAGTACAATTCTTATACATGTAGGTTGCACACTTTTTTTGCCTGATTTATATCTGCAACACTCACAGTGCTCAGTAGCTTACAATTTTAGAAAGTAGCTCAGGACAGGGACTGGGAAACATCATATTTAGTTAAAAGTGGAAAGGGGTTTTAGTTGACAGTGTAAATATGAGGGCAACTTCTCTTATCACATTTCCTTGCTGTGTTATTAGAAAGAAAAGCATCCTTTCTTCCCTATGTTAAGAAATGAATGGAAAATCTACATGTAAAATTCGGTGCTTTTACATTTGAAAATGCTATGGGGTAAGCACTGAGGAAAGGCTTAGGTGTTTTTTTCTTGACTTTTAATACTTACTAAAACTGCCATGTTGTTAGGAGTGTTTGGCCTCCTATTAGTGTTTTTACTCAGTAAATAACAGGTCTGAGCTTTAAAATATTAAAAAGTGAAAGACTTTAACCTCTTCTAGACATAAAGCAAACCTTTAATCGAAACAGAGAATAAAGCAATGGACTGACATCTACCTCAGATCTGTGAATCTGCATAGCCTCAACTAGAGGATGTGGAATTGGCTCCCTTTTAGATAATCTCTGAATCTTGATGATGATACTGAAATTACAACAGAACCAGCAAGCATATTTTTGGGGATTTTTGGGACTTCCTTGGGAATACAGCAGATTTGAGACTCTTGCTTCAGAACTTGGACCAGGCAGGCTTGACTAGGGAGGAAGCCATATTATCCATGGTAAAACAGCAAGTTCTTTACATAGACAAGATAGTTATTAGCATATGTCCTTCAATTTTTAATATAGGAAAATATCATTATTTCACTTGAATGTGAAATAAAGTTCCAGAGGCAGTAGCAATTAGCTAACCAGAAATTAGTATATAGAGTGGTTTTGGCAGAGGAATGAATGTGTGAGCACTCAGAGTTTGGGAGTTCCTTTGGTGAAGAGAATTAATTTGTGTAAGATAACAGAGAAAAAAGATGATGCCTCAAAGAAGGTCTTCCTGAAGGATTCAAGAAGCTGCAGCTTCTCCTCACTTTCCATGATTCTTGTGACACCATTTGGTATAGCCCAAATTTTACACATATTAAAACTGTCTTTTTGGCCATGGCAAGATCTCAGGTGTTTTTTTTTTGGGAGTGCCTTAGGTCTAAGTTATTCAAACGTGAGAGCTAGGTATTTAAACTTCTTTAAAAATATGGTCCATGGAATTTTAAAGATTGGCTTGCCTTAATTTCCACTGTCTATGGCAGTCACTTTTAAAAATGGCTATAGAACAAGGGACTCTCAAAATAGCTCAGGAAGATCAAATAAAAGAGGAGGTACACAAATTAAGGCAGTTTGATGCATTTATATGGACTTTCTCCTAAGAGTTTCCAAGCACCTCAACTTAATGCTAGACTCTAAGTACCTAAAAAGTGTGCCTTACCCTTACTTCACCCAGGTTCCCTCTGTATAAAATAGGGATAATAGCCTGGCCCTGTCTCACAGTGATAAAAACATTAAAAGATTGCAAGATTTTTTTCTAGTACCATAGTAATGGGGGTTATATAAACATCTTAGACAGTCAAAAGGTAAGTTGAACAGGCAAAGCAGAGATCACGAGCAACTAGAGATGAGATGTAGAAGGGGGCAAAGTTGTGCAAGGCCTGGAAGGCCTGGTAATAACTTTATATACTGTATTATGTCTAGGAGGGAGACTTTCAGCTTTCACTGACCTTTATTTTGAGCTTTATTTTTCTCTCTTTTATTTACAGGTACATGTACTGACATTTGTACAATTTCACATTTGTCAAAGACAGAAATCTGACAATTTTCTCTTTCAGACATTGTTTTAAATTGTGGATGTGGATGCAAGTATGAAATTAGCCTCCTGTTAACTACTATGGTATGCAATTAGAATTTGCAGCATGGGTACAAAGTTTCTCTTGTTATAGTAATGGGTGTAGAGGTACCCTTGTGTTTGATCTGAGTGGAAAATTTACCTAAGATATACCCTGAAACATTTTTTATGTCATAAGAACTGGAAGAAACTCATATAGGTAGGCTTGCCTCACATTTTCCAGTGTGTTTGCATAAATGTATGATTTTATTAAGCTCCAGTCTTAAGTTTTTGAACTTCAAACTCAAATTTTTTGTTATATGATTTTTGAGGATAAGTTTTGCCTGCAACAGTGATGACTCAATGATTTCCTGAAGTAACAGTAGGGAAATATTGCCCAGCATTGTTAGTTTATTTATGCTCTCTTGCATATACTGGAACAAAATTTGGCAGGGTGATGTTCTCTCAAAGCCTCCAAATTCAGGTCTTCTATCATTATTAAGAAATCACCTTTTTTCACAGTCAGCCTTGTTAATCACTGGCAGCTAAATTAGTGGAGAAGTCCAGCTTGTGCCTACTTTTGGGACTCATCTCAGATGTACCAAAACTGAAGAGGACAATTGCCACTGCTCACCCATGATTCTGGATCTAGGCTTTTCCAAAAAAGTGCTGTATTTAAAGAGCAAGTTTGGAGAGCAATATGGGTTGAGAAAACAAGTTACTGAGTCAAGAGCAGCAGAAAAAGAAATGCACACTAACAGCAGCAATATTAATAAGAGTATATAAAAAGAGAAGGTGCTTTACACCAAAAATGTGTTCACCACCTCACCTTAGTTCTGTGTGGCCACTGGGACAAAGACAAAATGGCAGGCACTCCCTGCAGTGCTCTCCCTGTCCCCAAGCCCGAGATAATGGAAAACAAAAGATGGACAAACTCCCAAAAGCTAGATTGTCAGTGTTGTGCCATGCTGCCACTTTGTTCCCCATGTCTGCTTCCTGCACTGCTGCCACCCCTGACTGACCACTCCAGCAGGGCTCGGTTCCCTACAGCATCACCATTCTTGCTTGGTGTCCTCCTCTCCACTGGGCTCAGCTGTGTTCTCTGCCCAGAGCCATGCTGTCCCAAGGGTTGAGAATGGACAGGCACTGGCAAAAGAAGGCCTGGTCTGAGCAGCTGGCCCCAGCAGCCTCTCAGTGGAAGTGAGGGAAACAAAAATGGCGCACTTCAGGGATGCACTTCCCACGCCTTGCTGCCGCAGCCGGCAGTGCCATGGAATGGCAGCTTAGCCACGCCCACATAGCTCTAACATCCGCCCCTTCCCTCCGCCATTTCCCTGCTCCTGGGGCACCCCTGAAGAAAATTACTTCTTTCAGTTCAGGAACTACTCTGGGGAATTAATAATTTCAAAATTCACTATAAATGTATATCTTCCCTACACCGTAGTGAGTGGCTGCTCAGAGGATCCCTGCTGGCTTCTCCCTTGATCTGCATGTGTAAGAAGTCCCGGTCTCTCTGTGGGCCATTTGGGAGCCATGGCTGTGCTGTGTGACTTCACCTCCACTACCTTAGTCTATTTCACCTGGTCTTTTGTGTGAGGACATTAAAATTCCAGCTTTGATCACTTCAAGGTTATGGGATGGCACCCCTAAGACTGAGACCAACTTAGTGTTAGTAAGTCCTTATTTCCATATGCTTGACTGCAATCTCATTTTTCTTTTGACCTAGTGATCTGACATTGTGACTTCAAGTTGCCTGAGCACATGAAACCCTAAACATATTTTCATGAGATGTATGAAGAAGGAAAATCACCTTAGCCACAGGGTTGTCTGTAAATTTCACAATTTAATCTCCTGTAGTCAGTGGTTGTCTTTAGGAAAGTCTATACTTTGAATAAATAGATGGTCTGATACTGGTTCTGATGGAATAGTGGGATTTTACGTTACTGAGACACATACAGGTGACAGGCATAGAAACATCTGAAGTAAGAGGCTGGAGAAAATCGTCTTTAAGACCTTTTCATAATTTTAAAGGTGTTTACTGAGTGATTCACTTCTTCCTTGCTTCATTTTAGCATTATCTGGCTAAAAACCAGTCTTGGAAAAGACCCTTCCAGTGGTGATCCTGCTGGAGGGTATCTGCTTCTTGGGCAATGCACAGTGCTCTCACCACCAGGGAAAAGGGTTGTCTATTGAAAATATTTGCCTCTCAGCACCTTGCCGCATTTCACCTAATATGCCTCATCTTACAAGTATGTCATATCTGTCACTGTCATGAAGAATTTGTGCAGGATTAGCCCCAACTTTTGCACTTTAATGCAAGTTCTCTGGCAATGAGGGGCATATTTGTGCATATATGTGTAGGTGTGTGTATATATGTAATATTTATATCTTTAGAGATATATTTGCATATATATACATGTGTCGTGTGTATAAATATATATATGCATATATACATACATAAACACAAGCCAGGTATGTATTGGCTGACTGTCATCTATTTTGCATTAGATAGCAATACAATTTACTGTTTTCTGCTTGCATGAAACTTTCAAAGAATGCATATAGTCTGTAAGTATATATGCATACATGTATACATATATATAGATGCATGCACACAAACATTCTCATTATCTACGGTGCATTAAAAAGCAAGAAATTTTAGTTTGTTTTCCTGATGGAACTTGTTAAAAATGTGCGTTAGTGTATCAGTTCCTATATTTCATAAGACACACACACACAGTGTGTGAACAGTGCAGAGACATTCAATCAGAAGTTGCTTGGTATTTTTAAGCTGAAATTAGATTCATTGCTTTGATTATTCCATTGTGGGTCTCAAGTTATATTTTAGTGTCCTTCACCCTTTTCTCCTTTATTATTTATAACCCACACTCTTTGAGCAATGACCAGGACTAATCTGTAACCTTCTGTCCTTCTGCCTGATTCGTTTTCTTTTGAAACACAAAGATTGAAGCAAATATTCTCAGACTCTGTTAAAATATAGATAGATAGCTGGATAGATATTTCTCTCCTATGTCTTATATTGAAATAAGACTTAATGGAGGTTTTGCTTTTCTAATTCAGTCTCACTGGACCTACTTCAAAGGAAAATAGTAAAGGTCTGGGAAATACATATTTGGTATTCATTGTATTATAATATATCTACTGTACACACATCTACATAGGTACTGTAGAGACTTCCACCAAATCACTTGTGTGGCCATCTTGATTGTTAGATAAGTGCATCCATATTTTGTGGGCTTTTCCTCCCCTCGATGTATTTTTGTTTCCTCTGCAATGTTATCTGCACCTAAATAAATAAATTAAATAGTAATTCATTTGTGCTCACTCTGCATCACAAAGAAGTGGGGCATAAAACAGCATTAGCAGAGAATCCCCTGAGGA
Source organism: Anthoscopus minutus (assembly GCA_013399455.1). Lineage (NCBI taxonomy): Eukaryota > Metazoa > Chordata > Aves > Passeriformes > Paridae > Anthoscopus > Anthoscopus minutus. The sequence goes on from VWYI01052796.1 coordinate 11,739, forward strand.
CCAAAGAACCTCACAGGGGGCTGGTCCTCTGAATGGTCTCTGTCACTCCCTAGTAGCTAATGACTGAAACAGGATCCATTGCCACTGGGAGCTTTTAATTTCCTTACATTGTACAGATTGCCCTGATCCAATGCAAAGTGACAGCTACCATTTTGGTACAGCTCATTAACAGCTTGTGCAAGAGCCAGCATGCACTGTATCTTCACGTCTGCTATAGTGCCATGATATGTGTTCATGCAAGCTAGAATTCAGCCTTTAGAGAAGTTCTGAAATAAAATACTTGCAGGCATAATAAATGCAGTGTCTTAGATACCTGGGGAAAGCAGACAGTATATTTAAGCTTACCTTGGGGCAGAACGATTCATGTCCCTATTTCAGAATAACTTGAGAAAACTCAAGGATTTATTTGCTTTGTGAAAGCCCAGCAATAATTTGTTCAAGAGCAGGAGGAACATAACAAGGAAAGTTTCCCAGGAAATTTAGGAAATATCAGGATTGCTAATAGGGGAAGAACAGAAAGGTGACAATTCAGGAAAATAACTGAAAAATTAAGGGAAAGTTCTCAAATTCTTTAAGACATATGGAACAATAAGAACAGTTATGTCTGTCAAACACAGGCAACAAAGCTAGAATGACTTAGGTTATGGTGGGTTGAGTATGTGTATGTGTAGATTTGTAAGCACTGTTAGCTGTAGCTGGTTGAAAAGTCTTGCTTTAATTTTTACAGGTGAATTTATTTTTCCAGCATGGGTTAACAGTCCTGAAAGCCAGACTTTTTTTTAAAATAATTTTTATTAGAAAAACAAATTCACTGACAAAGAAAGAAAAGCTTGGATTTTCCAGATGGAGCATTGTTTGTGTTGGAAAGAGAATAGTAGAATAGGTCCAGAGCACACTGGTGTTTCTCATCACTCAAACCTCTGAGAGGGGCAAGAACTAGAACTGTCCAATTGTGGTCTGGTAATTCTAACATAGTTGAAGAACGTGGAAGGGTGTCCCAAATCAAAAGCAATGTTGATGTCTGTGTTGTGATGAGTTTGTGGGAACGTATCTGTGGTGCTTCCATCTCTTCCATATCTTTCATCTTGAATCTGAGCATATTGGGGTAGGTTCAAAGACTCACAAAATTGTACCATTACAGTAGACTCAGAGGCCATCCCTGAGTAATTTATAAGGGTGATTTTGTTCACTCTTCTTCAGCTCTCTGAAAGTGAAAGTATTTGACACTGTCAGTGGTTATAAAGGAGAGGCTTTCTTGGAACTGAGAGTATATAATATTCTGTGGGTATTTGCTGAAGGCAGAATGAAAAGTTTGGAAAGTCCAAGGGGAAACAGATCACCCTTCAGTATAAAAACCTGGTTCCGAAAGACACAGAACCTCAGAGATGGAGTGTTAATTGTATCTTTCTCAGTAAAGGCAGCCAAGTTGCAAGTTGTCATTTAAGGTCTTTCCCTAGTTTTGCTTCTGACTGTTTGTGAGACTTATTGGAGTGCAATAGCCATGGGAAGTTTTTATTAATGCATGAAGGAAATAGCATCAGATATGGGGGACATAATGAGAAAAACTGTGATATTTATTTTTAGAGCTTGTAGTCTAAGTGCATGAGTTAATGAAAAGCTGTAAGATGTGACACAGTTATTTTAGGATGCAAGCTTCCATTCTGATGAACTTTTCAAATTATTTTTTTTCTCTTTTTAATGTGGAAGTTGATATGAGTGCAAATCCTGTGCCTTTAAAGTAGATGAGTTGAAACAATGTCACTGACAGCTTAGCAGCACAGAGCTGGGTGACTTGTAGTGACACGAAGTAGCATGTAGCAGGCAGATAGGCAAGCCCAGGATCTTGTGGGTTTAGGGCAGTACAGAATGGGATCACTGAGGAAATATTGAAGTGTGAGTGGGTTCTCCTATTCACACAGCAAATATGTGGTTTAGTGTTCAATAAAAAGAGCCAATATATTGTCAGTACAACAATATATTTTAGAAGAAAACTGTATTTAGAAACATGTAAAACGTTATGCAAAACACCTTGTTGTTTCTATTTGCAGTGCTCCTTTGACATCTCTTGCTTCTCACTCATTTTTCTATCATTATGGAACAGGTCAACATGTAAAAAGAATACAAATATATACATTTAATAAATAATGGAAGCATTGTTTAAACAATAAAGGTGGATAAGTGGATATAGGTCCATGATATTATGCTTAGGGAAACAGGTAAGATTATATATAATTAAAAATCTGATCACATGGTGAAAAGATGATTGACTATATATAAACCAGAGTATCAGTAACAATGTGTTTTAAAAATAATTTTGCAACAAATGTGTATATAACTTCATTAAATGTGTCTGTATCAGAAATATGTTAAGATGGAATACTAGTAAGTACATATTGATGCATTCAAGGCACAGAAGATGAAGTGGGTCCTTGTCAATCCAAACAACTTTGAAAGGCTGTATCTTAGTAAAAATATGTGTTTCTGAAGGGAGCAAGGTTCTAGTTTGAGTACATAGACTTGGATTAAGCTTTGCCAGAAAGAATTCAAGCGTTTTCACCTCGTAAAAATGTCACACTAAACATAATGATCTCTCTGAAGACAACAATGGGTGGAATAGGAGAAGGGCTCAGCATTAGCTGAAGCAGCTATTTTTCAGAGCTCCAGAGTAGCCAGCTTCTTCTCTAGATAACAGCTTGACACTGATGGCTTATCGGGGCTCCCTGCTTTGAGAAGGTGTCCTTATTGCAGTCACTGACCTCTTGCCAGGGAGCTGCTGCCTTCTAAGAGCAAGTTGCCTCAGGGCTTGCCTGAGTGTGGGATTGTGCATGTCCCACTTCTAGCACAGCTTTGATCAGTCTCTGTAGCTGAATTAGTGCAAAGGGCCAAATGAACCCTTTCAGGGGGTTATTCAGCATTATTTGGCTATATTCACCCATCAGAAAAGGCGAAAAATTTAAACTAAATTTAAATAAGCCAGCTAAGTCAGTTATGATTAAGAAGTTAATGACATATGTATGGATTACATATGTATGCAGAGTGCATTTGTATGCATTTTAAAATGCAGCTAGTATCACATATACTGCCTACCCATCACATGTTGGTTCAATCAGGCACATCTCTAGTAGTAGAAGCACACCAGCACTGTATTTTGTGATACACCTCTAATCATAATTTTCCACTGTTTGGTTGGAAAAGCTCAGTTTTACACAGCTGCATAGTGCTTATACAGTACGTTGTGCTCAAGGGTAAGGCAAGAAAGCACTCAGCCATGTGTCTTGCATCTTTGATTGAATGCATAGGCAGCCTGAGTACTTAAGCTCTAAACATCATGTTATGCTGTGTGTCTGTGACACTCAGAAAAAAATCTACAAATCAGATGTCTCAAAATTAATTAAAATTATGGATTAATATTATCTAATGATGCTTAGAGAATTTCATTTTCACCTCCAACTTCTCTGTAAAGTGAAAAAATTAACTGACTGCTAAGAACCTATGAAAAATCCTGTCCTGTAGCCTCTTTTGTACATTTTCCCCCCAAAGTATAATGGTAGTTTCTCAAGTGGAAAGGTTACATGTATGAGTTAAATTGCAGGATCAGATACTGCTTTTGGATGTGCATGAAGAATCCAGTTGATGATGATAAATGAATCAGGCCTTAGGTGGTGAAATTGGGGTATTTTGCTCCTTAAGTCGAACTAGAAAATGTGTAGCCACATTTTCAGAAATTCATAGTGACTGTGTGCCCTTAAGAAAATATTCCAAAATAACTGTCATGAGCAGGGTGTTTACAGTTGAATCACTTTGGGAACATCAGCTCCCAAAATAATTAATATAAAAATAATTTTGATTTTTTTAAAAAGAATTTTCCCGCTTCTTGGTGTATTGGTTGGATTTTGAGGCTTCATGGTCCTTGTATTCATGTTTCTATTCTTGAAAACCATGAAAAGATCAGAGTTTTTTTGTTTTGTTTTGTTTTTTTTCCTTTTTGCTTGGTGTGGATGAAGGATTGGGAAGAGAGAAAACTGATCTGTATTCACTTGACTCTCAAAAGACCTTTAGAAAAGCATTAAATACCTGAAGTCTCAGTCAAACAAAGTGACTCTTAAGGCTCCATGTGGTCACTAAACAGAGGACCTTGTAAATAATTATCAGATGTGTTGGTTCCTTTTTTGTTATTGGGGCTATAATTTCTAGGATTAATAAAGAAGCAGAATTTGTGAGTTCGCAAAAAGTGCAAGGCTTGTGACGAAAGATGTGTCCTAGGATGGGACATAGTGGTGTATTTCCATTTAGAGTTGAATTCTTTGCTGTCTTGTGTTAGGAGACAGCCAATATGGATACAAGGTGAGCTTTGGGAAGTTATTTAGTTTGGTGTCCAGAACTGCAGGATGATGGCTGTGGTGAGCCTGTGGAGTGAATGTGCTTCTGCTGGGCTGAACTCACAGAAAACAGTGGGCAGTGACAATTTTTAATGCTTCAAAGAAAGGAAGTGTTGCTGCATGGGGTCATCCTACTTGGTTTCCTTTTACAAACAGCACAGGTGAACCGGGGTAGAAAACCTTTTTGACAGAGGAAACAGAAAACCTTTCAACTCTGAAGAAAAGGACAATTTCTTTATTAGAGTGCAAGTTTGACCTCTTTATATCTGTCTGTTTTTCAGAGAGTGAACTTAGTTTTTTACAAGTCTAAATCTTTACTTTAGCTGGTGTCCCCCCAACCCATGTTTGAAGGACTTGGGTGTAAGCAAAGGAGTGCATGTGTCTGGGAACAGGTTATTCTAGCTGCAAGAAAGAGGAAATGGTATTTAAAAAACCCATTTAATTAAATGACAGCACTTGGGATTTCATTTAATTCACATTACAGGAGGAATTTAGACTTCCACTGCTACCACCTGCTGCCAGGCTGAGATGCGAGCATTGTTCCTGCGCCTCACCGATGCAGGTGAACTTACTGCCGAACCACTTTCACAGTCCAGAAAGCATGACATTCCTTGTTACCAGTGGGAGGAAAGGCTAATTGAGAAGTGTGTATAAAAGCTGTAATGAGTAGCATTTACATGTATTGATTAGAAGTAGGGCCACAGTCTCTCATTTATCACCACCAGCAGCTGTGAAATTTTCCCCACGTCGATTGGCACGGCTCATATTCCCGCTCCTCTGGTTCTTTATTGCTTTTTTCTTCCTCCCACCCGCCCTGAACCAGAGTGCTGATCCACCAGCTGGAATGGGCTGGTAATTACTCCGGCTTCTCCACCAGCTGCCACAATTGCCAAACCGCTGGAGTGAAAAATTCCATCCTGCATTTCCGATTTTTTACATTACCACTGCATAATCATATTTGACGAATAATTAACCCGGGTTAATACTTCAGGGAGCCATTTGCAAGTAAATTGATAAGTTGAATGCTGTAAAGGCGCAGAAGGGCTAAAGGCTTTAGGAAGCTGCTCAAAACAGCCCAGTGACTGTGCTATTTTAATGTGCACACACCTCTTGACCATCTTAATTAAGAGTGGACGGTAGGTGCTGTGCTCCAGCCTTCTTTAACAGAGTGTGGTACAGGAGGAGGGAGAGGATGGGAAACACACTCAAGTTAAACTCTCCACTCTATCTCTCTCGTGGTAGCGGTGCAATGGATGTGAACAAGTGCACTTTCTCTCCCTTTCAGATACAGAAACAGTGTTAGATCAGAAACTTGTTAAACAGGGTTGAAATCAATGACAACTTTCCCTGCCTACTCATTGGAGGGTAAGATTGGAGAGCTGTTTCCCCTGCCATTAACAATAGCATGCAGGTTAGTGAGAGAGCAGAGTCCTTTTGGAATCATATGTATTTAGTTTTCAATGAGGCATCTGCACTGTGTTTTAAGTGCATGCCTGTTCTTTGAGATTGATCCTGGATTTCTGAGGTAAGTGAAAAACCTCTCTATGTGAATTCTGTGGTTGATAAATCTACTCTTTCTTCAGCTTCAATTTTTAGAGTGTTTGGCATAATTTTATTTGGAGCAGGATTGCAGCAAATAATAGGTGATTGGAATAATTTTGGTTCGTTCTGCACAAACCAAAAATACACAAACCAAAGGCCAAATCCCAAAACTCTTATGAATTTTCTGGCACATATGCTGTTGTCCAGGCAAATATTTCTTCCTCAAGGTGGCCGGTAAATGCCATATAAGTGTTCTGTAGCATAGTTTTAGACAGAGCAAGATACACTACTTAGACTGAAATGAGATTCACATTATTGCAGATCTTAACTGGGGTTTGCTTTCATTTTGTTTTTGCTATGTAGCAGCATTCCTCAGAATGAATTTCATAAGGAATATTAAAGTATGTTTCTATTTCTGGGGAGATATGACAGAAAACAGTGACTAAATTATGTGAAAAAAATAAAAGAATGGATCGCTTAGAATTTTAATATAAACTGCGTAATTTGTTCTCTCTCCAAGACTTCCAGCCTAACTCCTGGTCTTTGGGAACATCTGTTTTGACAGTCTTGGTGGCAGCTCTAAGATGTACCATGCACATGCAAAACTGTAAATCAAGAGAACAGTTAATGGATGTGTATATCACACACTAGGTGGCATTCCCTAAGCAGAATACCATCAAGACATGGTTAGCAGTTACAGAGCAGCCCTCAGCCCAGCACCCTGCCTGGCTGAAATCCCTGTGCAAAGCCCTGTGAGCTGCTCATAGAGCCTCAGCATGTCCCATCACTTGTGTACCAGGAATACCACTGAAGATGGTGAATGGGCATGTGGAAGTTACAAAAGCCATTTATCTCTACGTGAAAAAAGAAAAATAGTTAAATAAAAACTTAGCTATTAGGGATTAAGAGTTCAAGGCAGTTTTATTAATCACTAAGATGACTCAGGAGAGAGATGCAGATGGGCTTATTTAAAATTAAGCATTATCATTATGTTCCTACAAAGAGCAAGACTTTCTCTTACACAGCTCCCTCTTACAAGTATGCTGATCATGGGAGCAGGTTTGGGTAGGTTGCCATGAAATTATAAGCTGAGTACCTGAAGGCAGCATCACTTTTTCTTGAAAGGATCAATATTTGTTTAAGAAGCAAAATCCTTTATAACGTGGAATATTATTTTTCTATGATGTCATTTGCCTTAAATAATAGGGGTTTATCAAAATAACTTAAGAATTGTCTTGCCTTACATGTAGTGGTTTACCCTATTGCTAGTGAGAACCTGAGGATTTCTGGGTTTACCCTATTTCTAGCGAGAACCTGAGGATTTCTGGGTTGTCATTTGAAATCTCTGAGATTCAGAGAATTTCAAGAGGAAGAATAACACTTCAAAATATGAGGTTGTTATGTTTTTTAGTAGACTTTATTATTTTTCAGAAATAAACTTGGTTTAATAAGTATTTTATAAATACCTTCTTCATTGTCAAGAGAAAGGATAGCCAATCCTGAATTTCTTCTGTAAAACACACTCTGACAGCTGCATCTGTTGTGATGAATGTATGAACCCTGCTAGAAATTTGGTGCAGAGGGTTTTCATTGCAAATGTGATACACTGAAGACCACTTCAGTGGTCTAACCACTGTTAGATCATTGCTGTTCAAAATTCTCAGGTGCAATGTGCATTTGCCTTTGCAAATGTTTCTAGAAACTGAGGCAGGCATTTCAGGGTGTGGCCCAGTCACAGTAAATATGAAAGTAATTAGTCTTTTCAGTTTTGTTCTCCTTCACTATGCAGCTTTCTAGGTCTGCCTTATCATTTTCATGTGGACAAATTGTCATCTGTCTTATTGTCTATTCAGCTGTTTCTGTAAACAACCTCTTTCAAACCGAAATAGAATTGCATGGCATGGCCTGACAATTTGGAAAATAAATAAAGAATAACACTTATATGACTATCCTGCTGTATTCCCCCAGCATTTAAGTGGTCAGAGCTTCTGTGCATGCCGTACTGAAAATCAGCGCTGGACATTTGTCACCGTGTGTGGTAATGCAGGGGAAAGCAGTTCCTTTCAGAGCTCCACTGTAGCACTGAGTGAAATCAATGGCCAAACAATCTAACACAATTGGTCACATATTGATAGAATTAAACACCGCTGTTAACGTGACTTGTCATTGATCTGACAAAAACAGAGTCCAGGGTAAAAGTCCCCTGAAGCCTTTTGAGTGTGTTTACATAGCAAAGGTTGGGAAATTTTTCGCTCCATCTGCTTCTAACTTTTTTTTTTTTTTGCTCACAGTACTCTTCACGCTAAAAAACACTTGCAGAACTTTAACCTCTTCATTGTCAGAAACCTGGCACATGCACACACACATAGCTCCACTCATCGTGCCAATTTTCTCTTGGATCAGACCACTGAGTCTCCTTTCCGAATCTGTACACAGAGGAATGTTTACAGAAGTTACTCTAAGAACTGGGAAGCTTCTGCAGGTCGGGGACATGGTCATCTGGATCAGCTGCAGGCAGTGCTGCCAGCAGGCAGGCACAAATGCTGGAATACAGGACATTACTGCTTTTAAAACAGGGTATGTATCTGGAAAGCAGAATTAGGTCCATCTCTTCTGGTGCACAACATATGTGGATTGTGCAGGGTATAGCCTGTATTCAGGTAGTAGTTCAGAGGGTAAAAATACCAATAAAGATGGCAATTAAGAGAAGGTTATTTGCTGAAATCACTTGAAACTAGTCTGCATTTAAGGAATCAGTTTTATTGCATCTGTAGTTCAGCTGTTGGCCTTTTCTTGGTGTGTCAGAAACCAGAAGACTTTACATTATGAAGTCTTCAGCTAGCTGGAATAATTGCCATATATGCTGGAAACAAATTTCTAATGAGCACCTGAAAGAACTGAGCAAATTGCTCCTGAGTATTTGCAGGGGAAATATGTTCTTATAATGCTCCTGAGTTCTCTGATCTGACCTACAGTCATGCTTTGCTTTTAGGCTGATTGCAGACCTGATAATGTTTTCTAAAGTACCTCAAGAGGAAGGAGCCTGGGTTTGTAAAAAACATGTCTTAATGGTAACTTGTAGTCACAACATGTCAGCCCTGCATTTCTGCGCCATTCGCCGTGTCAGGATAGGCATTCTCACCTGCTTCATTCTCACAATCACTTCTCCTCTCCTACAGCTCCTTGCCTCTCAGATGTCTGTTTTTCTTTGCTGTAATCTTTGTGCTGTGCTAGAGGTTATGGATACTTGACACCTTGATAGTGGGTATTGCTTCTTTGTTTATCTGCCAGCTGCTGAGCCCAGACTTTGCTGGCAGTGGTGTTGGCAGGCTGCGCTCCTGCACATGCCGTCATGGCAGGCAGTGTTCCTGGACAGCCTGAGTACCCCAGGGTGACCAGCAGTAAAAGGCTGCCTCACATCTCGATTCTGGAGGAGAGAAAGGAGTAGCTGTGTTTGTGGGGCTTTTGTTCAGGTTTTTTTCCTGATGTTACAATTGTATAATAAAGCTTTCCAGCCAAGTTCGGTGTAGATATTGCTGGTGGATTGTTGTTGCCTGTGGCAGCTGTGATGGCAAGATTTGCTGTGCTGTATGCAGCCTAGGGACTCTGAGGCAGGTTATCACACCTCCACGGTTCCTTCCTTTAATTCACAAGCCTTACAAAGATGTAGTGAGAGAGGGAGGAGGAAAAAACTTTAATGTACACTGAAACACAGTCACAGGGAAGAGAGAGTCAGAAAAGACTTGGGCTGCTTACTTGCTCTTCTTGCAGCATTTCAGAAGCAGTCAGGTTTCTTCTGAGTACAATACGATTTTTTCCAAGATTATTAGGAGAAAGATATTCCCCCTGCAGAAAAGGAGCAAAGATACCTGTGCACAGGACTTGCATTCTCGCAGTCTGAAGCTCTGTGAAACGTGGTGGTGGTGCTAACCAACCTTCACATCCTAATCATGAAGCACTAGTGCATATATCAGTAGTGTACACATTGGAACTGGGAATGTGAAGTGCTTGGAAAATATTACCTTGTACTGAAGTTGAAAGCTAATTGCCCATCATGACAATTCCTGTTAGACTCATACATTTGAAGTCTTGGTGTGAACACTAAAAGCTCATTCCAGGGGTTAAAGAACGCTACTGACAGATGGGATGTCAGGAGGGAGACATAATTGCACTACAGAAGTGGTAACCTGTATGTCTTGGGAAAAGAATGGGACACAGCTCCTGTATCTTGAAAGAAATAGCTGTGTCTAGATCTTTGAACTCTATCAAGAAAGATCACACTACCAAGAAGGCAGCAATGTGATGTGGCCTTCCTTCATACAAATGCTGTCTTCATCCTTCTCTCTCCGTTGTACCCCTTCCCTTTTCTTAAAGTGATCTAAAAGACCTACAGCTTGGTGATAGTTTCATGAAAAGTCATGATGAAGGATGTAAAGAATGTGTCAATGTCAAACATCATCCTGCATTATGACGGCAACATAAAGAGAGTGCGTACACAAAGGCTTTCTTCCTCTCATCTTTCTAGGCAGTGGTTTGAGTAACTTTTATAAAAGTTCTTCAGCAATTGTGCATGGTTGGTTTGGATGCTTATAGGACCTTCAAAATCTGTTGAAACAAGAATAAATTATGTGAAATTAATTTCCATCATTTCAAACTGGATCCACATCTGAATTTTACACCAATCCACCTGTAATTTTACAGAGACTGCATTTAATCAAAGTAGGACATTTGAAGTATTTTTATCAGACATAGAGTTGCATTTTTTTAAGAATCCTTACCTCTAATGTGATTTTTAACCAAAAGAAATTAAAAACTATTTAAGGTTAGACTACATGTATTTATCTCAGTATAATTTTACTGCCTTATTAGAGAAAACTCAGAAATGCTTATGTTATTTCATTATTCATTGCAAAAAAAAGGATTAAAAATGAATCTCTTCATGTTTGCTTGACACTCCTTTGCATTTAGAAGATAAAGTTTAAGGACTTCAGTTATATTTTATCTTCTAAATTCCAAAGGAGCAGAGATTTTTGTTGAAATCCCCAAATCTAGTCCTTAGAACTACAAGTCTTTATTTGCAATTTATTTGAAATTTTAGTCATCAGCAAATAGAAATTGTAACAGCTGCTCAAAATTCGTGTCAATTAACTTTTTTAGGCTTCATAGGATGCAGAAACAGTGGCAAATGTGTCCCTATTCACTAGAACATAGTACTTAATTTTAAATGAGGAGCTAGTTAAATAACTACATATAACCTTCACATTAAGATTATTTCATGACTTTCATTATTGTTTAACACTCTAACAGAGCATCAAAACTAAGTATCCTCAATGGAATTGCAGTGATGTTTTATGGTCACTGGAGACATTTTAAACAATGCAGCCAGCTGCATGAGATTTCTGCACTGTCTTTATCTCTTTGTCTCTCACGCCTCTCATGACGTGTTCAGTTCTTATTACAGCTTACTTATGCAACCTAGGATTAAATTTTTTCCCTTAACTTAGACAACTGGTTGGTCAAGGACAGCTCTTTAAGTGGGTTTGAGGTATCTGTAATAAATTGTCAAAGAACTGTGAGGCCAGTTTCATAATAAATTAAGCCAAGTCCCATGCAGACCCTAGCATGCAATTGGAATTCATATGAGCCTAGCTTGACATGTCTCATAGAAAAGTCTTAATCTTTCAAGTGGCAATCTGAGGAACTTGGCATGACAGAATGTATAAGATAAAGCTATGATGATCTGCCAAGACTAATTTAGAAGTATTGTACTTAATCACCTCAGCTGTTTATCTTACTCATATTGTTCTTTGTCCAGTGGGTCTTAAAATCTATTGACATGGTGAAATACAGATGGGCCAGTTGGACTGGTGAACTTTTAATTATCCATGTGCCACAGTGTTTGTGCAGTGAATGTGTATGTTTGTGCCATGGCTTCTTGGTTTGATAAATATTTCTGTGTGTCCGTAACCATATTGTAATTTCACTGATGCGAGGAGATCTCCTCTGCCCTGGTTCATGGAAGTGCAGGGACAGAGTCAACATGGGAAATGAGGTTTTCCTGGCATTTGCATCATGTAAGGTGTGAACAATCCCTAGTTGGGCCTAATGCCTCCATCCACTGTATCAGTTTCAGGACAAAAGAAAGTACATTCAAATGTACCTGCAGAATCAGAACTGGTGGCTACTCAGTATTTGTTTTGCTGCAGTTGTTTTTTGATTTTCAGGTGTATTTGGATCAGGCTGAACTGAACGAGGCTTAGAGGGATCCATAAAATCTTCTGGAAAAAATAAGAAAGCCACTTAAAATATCTTTTCTCTACATAAAGTTGTAATGACATTGAAGTGTTTTCAGTGGAGACTTTCTAGTGTAGAAAATGTGCTGCTTTAGGAAGCCAGTATTTTCCTTTTAGAGTAGCATTCTGTAATTTTTTATATGAGAGTGTGGTGAAAGGCTTTCACCCTAAGCCTACCATTAAATCAAGATACTCATTTCTATATCCTGAGCTAATTTAACTTCTGATAGAAGCTTCATGTTTTTGCAGAGTGATAAAAGAGAACATGTTGCTGGAGCTGAGAGACGGGAATCAAATTATTACCCATTGAGTCAGTCAGCTAATCGGGGGAGTAAAGGTTAAAAAAAATCCATGTGAGATGCATTAATGAGATATTTCTATGTGACACAGCAAGGTTTGAATGACAGATGCATGTCATGCCATGCAATATCATATGGATAAAGTATCCACCTAGATTTTGCAGTTCTATATTATTTGTAATGCAGTGTTTTCTAAAAAACCCAAGAACTGTTGTTTTACAGTATGTTTATAAAAATCTGGTCAGAAGAGTGAAGATAATATGTATCACAATGACTGTAATAAATCCAAGAATAATGAAAGCAAACTTAGGGAAATGTGTCTTGGCACACATTGCATGGTCTATCCGTGGGACATGTGTGACTTCATATAGGAGTGGCAGCATCTATGTCTGCACAAGCAGCCTTAAAGAGAGAATTCATCTCCTGAAGAAAGACATTTTAGTGTATGTCCAGGAGTCTGCCTAGTGATTAATATTAGTGCTATTCTTCCCTTTTGATTGAAATCTCTTTGGAGGGGAAGGCAACTTTCAGTATCAAATTATTAATTTTGCTAACATACAGAGGAACTGTTACCCAGGTTCCGAGGTTTAGCCAAATGGGTAACTGTGGTACACTGTTCCTCCAGAAAGATATTCAGAACCCCACACAGTAAAGTGTTCCCTGGCAGTGTACCTTCAAGGCACTTATGTCCAGTTTTGAGGGCAGGGATGATGCACTGGGTCAGTCCTAGAGGCCATATTATCAGTCATCTCTGCAACAACTCTGTGCCACCCTCTCTGCAGAGCTTGGGAGGCAGTGGACAAAGAATTAGGTTTCCTTCTGCTGAAGATGTGGGAAAGATCCCTGTCTTGAAATAAACATTTCACAGAACTAGATTACTGATAATGAAATAAATTTCCTTATGTAAAAATAATATTTTTCTAAAATAGTTATACATCTACTAAATTTTTTTAATGCATGGTGTAAAATCAATAGGTTTTGAAGAACTACCATGTAGGTGTTGCACAGTATTAACAGCATTGAAAACTTACATATTTCTCAATTTCTTGAATTTTCTGAATAAAACTAATGCCAGTTAATTTTCACAATTAGGTGCTAAGTTTTGATTGCTTGGCTGGTTTTTTTTTAAATAGAAGTAAATATGGGACAGTGGTCCTGGTTCATCCTGCTCCTGTTTTGCCTAGATGTGAACCACATCTAGCCTCACATGAGATTGCTCACAGGAGCTGCTAGCAAGCAGCTCCTTTCCACTGCAGCTGAAAATTGGGCCTGAATTTCTGAGTTCTGCAAGTACATGCCTTGTGCACTGTCACTGTGTTCAAGGTGCTGAAACATAGATAGATCAAGGCTTTATGGGCTGGCACTAGGCTCTGGGAGGACTGAAAGCTACTGGCTGACCCAAATGTGAATCCTGCTTCACTAAAACAACAGTTTGTGCCTGGCTTTCTTCCATTTGTAGAAAAGCAATGAAGTTATTTCACTGAAAGAGGGAGAGGAACACATGCCTTAGAGAACACAAGGGTGCAGTGCCATGGGGTGTTATCTTGGGAGAGACTCAGTTTTGTGTCCTGAATCAGTTCTTAGTGCCCCCAGACTCAATCAAGTGTAGAAAGCACTAGGGTGCTGTCTGTCCTTAGGAAGCCTGGTTTCTCCTCCTTTCTTTCCTTCTCCAGTTCTGGTTGCAGTCTGAAACTGTATTCCTGATGTTAGAAATGAGGAATGAGTGTTCTGCTATAAATTAGGTATACTCTTCCTCTTCTGAAAATGGAATTTTAGTGAAATTCAATTAACTGTTTTAAGCTAGTTTGACATTTTCCCAAAAAAAAGAAATAAAAATAGCTTAGAATCAGAAGGTTTCTACCTGGGCCTATGGATGAAATTATTCCCATCTTGACACATAGGCTTTTCAGCAGTCCCTGTTGCCAAGCAGGGAAAATTAAATAACCAAAATTGTGATGTCTTAAAAAATAAATAAGTTTGTAGATTTAACTTTAATTCATTTATACATTATTGAGAATTAAATAACCTAAGAAGATGACTTTTTTGTTTAATAGAAAAACAATTACATATTGCTAGTTTACTCCTTTTGGTCAAATTGTAATGTTGACTGTTGTATTATTTCTTCATAATTCCATGTATTGTTCATGGGATTTTGTGGCATTAGGTGCTGTATAAATACAGGACAAAAGGATGGAGCTATATCCAGAAATTACATAATTTTTGGAAAATAGGGAAAATATAAGAAGGATAAGAGTACTAAATTAAATAGTGGAAATGAAAGGTAAAGAAATTTGGGCACTGTTTCTACTAGACCCTAATTTATTCCAAGATATGCCAAAATGTTCCAAATTTTCATAAACTGCAATATAGCTCAGTTTCTGGTGGGGATGGAACCCTAGAATGCTGAAGCAACCCTCATATGCATTAACAGAAATGTTGTTGAAGCCTTTTTTTCATTTTATTTATTCTTATAGAAATTAGAATAGCAGAGTAAGAGAAGAGCAAGAAAGACAGCATGTGTTTTGCATTCATAGGAAAACAAACAAAATAGAAATAGCAAGGCATTGATATACATGAGAAATATTGTATCAATATTTTAGTCATACATCAGCTTAGGAGTACTGTATCGATCTGTTTTTCTTCTAACATCAAGATAAGATTAGTGTTACATGCATGGAGCTTCCTTAGCTATTGGATGCAAGGATTAGTGATTGGAGCATAGGGACTGGTAGTCAGAAATCCCAATTCAAGAGATGGACAAAGCACTCCTGATTTTCTTTTCTTGCTTTCCCTACCTGATACCTGATACCAGAGAGATACTTTGTACTTTACCTGTATTACAGATTTGATGTCACGTACCTACTGCACAATCTGAATGGTTTTAAAGTTTAGTACATGCAGAAAAGCTGCTGTCCCTGTTATTCTGGTCCATGAGTATTCCTTTCAGACTGTGGCATTTTTTTTTACTTTATAGGATTGGTACCATTGTGGTAGCTGGAAGCCAAAGCTGAGCGTCATTTCAGACACTGTGTAAGCACATCACAGGTGACAGCGCCTGTGGTGTCAGTTCTGCACATTGGGCCCAGGTGCTACTGCGTGCAGGTGGCTCCTTTCACATCCCCAGACGCCTTATGCTTCCTCCTGACAGAGGTAGCCTTGTGTCCTCTTCCTCTCTGCCAAGTAAAGTTCCCTCTCATTCAGAGCTTGCTGTGCATCTCTGCATCTCAGATGTCTGAGACTTCTGGTGATGTATCTTATTGAAGACAATAGTGAAAGTAATAATAGAAGGAATCAGTTCCTTAGGAAAACGGAGTTTGGCAAGTATCAAGTCCTGCTCCAAGTTTCCTCTCTTTTTCCTTGTGTTTTTGTAGAAGAGAGAGTGAATAGGAAAAACAAGTCTTGTAGCTGCACATCATGACAATAGATAATAGTAAGAAGTTTTAGTGGCCTTTCCTGCCTTATTGCTGGCACTCTTTTTGACAATTTGGGCATGCTGACTAAGAAAGATACAAAGGAGAACTCAGCCTGTACAAAGGAAATACAGAGTGTACCATACTGAAAGAAATTTAGATTAGAGTCTTCCAGAGGAAAATGTTTCTAAGAACTAGCTTTGCTTTACAGCTCTGAAAAGCTATAGTTTTTCTTGTCATGTCTGGACTACATTAGTGTCAAGAAAGTGCTTCTCAAGTAAAATGTGCTTTTAAATTTATAGGATGTGGAGTTTCATACTGTTCCTAGTGATATCTGCTAGAACTTCTCTACCTGGCCTTATTGAAAATTAGTTAAGCATGGTAGTAATGGGGAGGACCTATTTGCTTTTATATTCTCACTTAAAATCTTCTTATGGTGTTATGAATAGCCTGCTTTCCCTGCTAATCACGTTTTTTTGGGTACAAATCCATCACTAAAGACCCAGGTCTGTGCTAGCATGGGGCTTGACCAAGCTTTGATAGAAAGTTATGCTATTGCAAGCCAAAGAAGTAGCCACAGAACTCTTACATGTTTTATGAGTTCCTGAAGTCTGGTAGTCTCAGGTTTGCCTTCTACATTCAAACATTCTTCTTTATTTAGGGGTAGGAGGAAGTCAGAGAGAAAGATATATGAAGAAATCATACAGGTAAACAGGCTTTGCACAAGGATTTTTAACACACCACTGCTTTTATTTAAAGCACGCTGTTGGTTCTATTTAGCAACTCTGCTGCCAAGCTCCAAACCCAATCTAGTTCAAGCTTCCCTTGGGAGTTGCATTTACTGAATCTGTGGTGAGTCAGAAAGCATTACTACCTGCCTCATTGTGCTCCTGGGAAAAGAGGAGCAGAAGAGAAGAAGCTCTTTTGCCTTTTTGTATTGGGTTCTAATTTGATTTGCTCCTGTCAGCCGAACAGATACTCATTTGAGGGTGACTTCCTTCTGTGGCTTTCTCCAAGCTGGTATTCCTGAACAGGAGCCAATTGCCTGTTTGTTTCATAGCAAATGGGTCAAAGACTTTCTTTTCCAGGCTCAGGTTTATGTACTTTCATCCTGCTGCGGAGTACACAATTCATCATGCCCCTAAACCAGGGCTATGTGTCTGCATGCTGACTCCTTCTCCAGGCTCTATGGGTTCATACTTGCTAGCAGGGTGTATTGCATATGCGCAGAAAGTATTGCAGATGCTCTCCTGAAATCTGCATATAGTACTAAATGCTAATTTTTCATGGCAAAAGAGAATGCAGTGCTATTTGATAAGAATTTAATTTTTTTACAGGCTTTCCATGCCATGGCAAAATCAACCCATGTGCATTTCACCTCTTTATGTTAGTGACTAGATGTGATTCTTCTTATCCTAAATATTCTTTCTCTGCATCTCATCCATCCAAAACATATATATTGAAAATGCATTGATTTGTGGTGAAAATCCAAAAAATCTTTTCTCTTCCCTCCCCAGATACAGCTCTGTTTTAGCATTAGATTTTAAAAGATGGGGTGGAAAATTATAGATACACCAAAATAAAAGGAGACAGAGTTGCTACTCGGGTGTTCTCTGTATTTATCAGATGGTAGGAAAAAATCAAGTAATATAACTGCAACTCCATCATCAATTTATCTCTTGAATCTGTTTTAATCCTGCAAATGTTTCATGCTCTTGAGGTGACTGATGGAAATGATTGTAAAAAGAATGCAAATAGTTATTTAAAACCAACCATTGATGTATTTTACGTTCTTCAACTTACTTTTACTCTTGTTATATATAACTACTGCAAATTTCAGATGCAAAATTTTGCTTAAAGACGAGACAGTGGAGGGGACTGACTTTCAGAGGAATATTTATTTTTTAATTCTTTATCATTCAGAATGATGCTGAAGAATAAATTAATTCTGAAGGAAGAAGAGAAAATGTATATTTACTAGTATAGGCGTCAACCTGCTTGTATTTATGTGAGGTGATCTGAGGATAGTTCTACACAAAAGGAAAGTAGAGGGTAAATATATATGTATACTTACATATGTAGTGCAATATGTAATTTTTTAAAAATATTGAATAATTTATTGAATAAAATATTGAAGATTTATTGAATAAGACCTGTTAAAAGCACCTGACTTCTTCCAATGGTTTGTGCTATATACAGAAAGACAGTATAGAGCAACAAAATAAATTGTATTCCTTTTGCATTAAGATTTCATTAATGTATTGTTTTGTTCTGAAATTTTGATTGTCACATCTGTTTTAGTTTGCTTCTTTCTCTGATTGTTTTGAGTAGGCTTTCAGCTGGTGAAAATTTGCAGTGCTTCTCCACTGTTCATTTTTTAGCTAGGTATGGACCTATTGAGGAGAAAGTGTAGTTAAATTTGTTGACTGCATTTTGCCCTTATTTTTCCATTTCTGATTAATTTTTGAGCATGCTAATGTTTCAAAGGTGTCACATACATCTTTGGGTATGAACCAGTATTTCACCTGTACCCAAAAGATCCTTGTCCAGAAATCATCTTTCAAACCAATGGGAGTCTTTAATCATGCCAAGCTCTTCTGTCGTTGGGGGGTTTATGTGTTTCAAGTACTTTGCCAGACTGAGGTTTAAGCAATCAAAGAAGCACACCAAAGGCAGGACATTGTCCCATCTCATGTCCTCTGCAGCCACTCTTGCCAAGTCTGTTTCCTTCTGATCTTCCCAAAATGATCATGGGTTGTGCTGACACCAGAAAATACTGAGTGACGTGGGATTTGGCTTCCTGTGTTTAAAATTATCTTCAATTTACTCTGTCATTGGGTTTCTTAGGATACTAACCAGACCTCTTCTTGGTCCGTGATGGGATGTCCACTTGGTAGAAGCAAGTTATTGTAAGGCTTTGTTCAGGGATGAAGCTGACTCCCAATGATCTACTGGATGCCTCACACACCTGGGCAAAGCTGTTATTTTCTTTAGAAGTTTAAATGAATGTTTACAAATGCTGTGCTCAACTCTGGAGTCCCCTGAAGCTGGTACTTCTGATGGCTGGTTTGGTTGGAAAGGTCTTTACTAAGTTTGACACCACAGTATCATGCACTATCAGTGCTGAATACTTTTGGTTTGGTGTCTTATTAAACTTTATGAAGATGAGGTGACTGAGAGCTGCATTTTAAGACATGGACATGCCATTGTTGGCACATGGTGATAAAACTATAGAGGAGAACAGTTCCTCCAATTTCTCCATATTTTTTGATACTAGAAATTATTTCAGGCCCTCTTTAATTCAGATACTGAATTTGTGTTTGGTAAAGACTTTTCCAAATATGCTGTTTGAAGCCGCTAAACAAAAATCTTTTCAAAACACATCAAGCAGGGTTTCCCCTCTCCCACCACCCCAAACTTTTCTTGACTTTTAAAAAGGACAAAAAACTTTGAAATATTATTTTTAAAAATTTATTGTGAATAATTATAAAACCTCAGCATTTTTTAGATTAGCTGTTGAAAATGAAAAGAAAAATTAAATTTAAAAAAAATGTTTTGATTTCTTTGTGTTTATGAAATATTGACTTGAAAATATGTAGGTGAATATTTCTTAGTCATATCATTAATTGCTACCATGTTAATCCTGCAAAATAAAATATGAACCTCTTTTTTAGAGAGAAATCCTATTGACATCTGGGTATGCACTGGATGGAAAATACTTTTGTTTGTATGGATGGACTTACTCACAAGAGCGAAGTCCCCTTGTAAAGTAGGAGTAGTTTGGATTGGGACAGTGGTATCAACCTAGTTATTTGCAGAGGCACAGTGGGAAGCAGAAGCAATTTCTCTTATATTGTGTATGAAAATCCATTCAGATTTCTAGAAGAGTCTGCTTTATTTCCACTTTATTAAAGGTAGTCTTGCTTATCCTTGTACCAATTGTGTGTGTGTGTCTGTTTTCTGAATGTATCTTGCTTTCTTTATTGTAATATGGGAATATTGTATTTCGCAGTCTGTAAATTAGATATTTGATTCAATGCAGTGGCAGAACACAAGAGTGTTAAAAACGTCCAATTCCAGCAGGTGAAGCTGAGGGATGTTTAAAGCTTGGTGCATATAATGTTTATATTACATTAAGTACTGTGTTATTGCACAGGATGCTTATTGTTAGTGTCTGTAGGGAGAATCAGTTCCAAAGATTTCAATTTCAATAAACTGATTATGCAGTTCCACCACATGCAATTAGGATGGTAGTAATGAAATGGTTATGAAGTCCCTTGGTACTCAGTAGTTATTTTTTTTAATTTTGTGAATAACATCAGGAGCATTCTGGAGGGAAGTGTTTATGTATTTATTTATTATTGATCTAAAAAATACATTTAACATTACTAGTTATTACAACTCCAGTCTCAACAACAGGAAGGAGATAAGCTGTTTCCACATTATTAAATGCAGGATGCCTTGGGAATCAAGAAGATTTATCTTTTATATAAATATATTAAATATTAATGAATAGTAATTACGGAAATTAATTTATAGCTGGATTTAATTTTCTAGTAACCTCTCACTGCTTTATTCTTTGTTGCAAACAATGCATATTTAAATACAGAGCCTTAACAAATACCTTGGATGACAGAATGATCTTGTCTACTATTACGGTGCTTCATGTACTTCGCTGGATGAGACCGAGAGGATAAAGGGAAAAGAATGTGAATCCAATCAATGCTCTTTGGCTCAAAAAGAGAGGCATCTCACATCTTCTGAGGGGACAAACAGGGGCGACACAGGGAGGATTCAAACACTTATAAAGATTGCTGTCTTTTGATACAGGTTACCCTTAGCTCTTTTGGAATATACTATTAATATCACTTCTTTTGAAAAGCCTAAAAATATCTCATTTGCCATTTGCCATCATTTTGTGTATAATGTTTGAGTATTTGCAGCTTGAAATTCTTTAGGTGCTTGGGAAGAATGCTTGCATTTATCTCATGTGCATTTATCTCATTTTGTCCCCATAATTTTCTACCTTTTCAAACACCAAAAACATTTATTGTTGTTTTGTGGTTGATTTTTCTTTTCATTTGAGCCTGGGTCCTGGCACAAAACAGCTCCAGAGGAAAGGTCAGTTCCAATTCTGACATGGTTATCTATTCTGGGTATCATCTTGGATAGGTCAGTCTTGGGCAAGATCTCTACCAATCTACTACCTGTGCTTCAGTTTCTCCATCACTGAAATAGGTGGAGGACATCTTTTCTTCTCCTTTTTACTGGTCTAAACAATTAGATGCAGGGAGAGAAACTTTTATGTTTCAGGTTGCTAGAACTAAGTCTGTGGAAAATAAGTTGGATATGAACTGTATCTTACTCTGTCTGAGTAGCTCTGCAGAGCTTCTAGAGTTCCCAAATGTTTATGAACCTCTTTTTTTTGCTTTCTTTTTTTTCCTCTTTTTAAATGTAGATTGCAGGGTGGGAGAAACATCTATTTGAAAGATAAAAGAGAGGAAACAGTTCTGCTATATGTTCTTACCATTTTTTCTGTTCAAACTTTACCTGGCTTCTCTTGGGAATAAAACAAATGGAAAAGTCTAAATATAAGGACCACTAGAGATCTGTGAGGAATTTCCACAGTTCTTACATAAACAAAGAAAAATAAGGTTTTGTGTCCTTTTCTTTCCCTGATCATAGTCAGAATCAGGTTATTACTGTCTAACAGGAGGACTTTCAACATGCAGGAAGTGGGTTTTCAGTGATTAACTAGATTTGCAAGATTAAGTGTCCCTGAAAACTTCACAAACAATAAATGCCTTCTCTGGTTAGGCAAGACAGTTGAAGGGGATTTGGGGAAGAAGACGGAGTGAGGAAAAGACAGCCTTTTGCCTTCAGAAGACATGAGTACCAGTACCCACCTGCTCAGGCATGCAACAGAAATCATAATAAATCTTCCAAACAGAATATCATAGAATGGTCTTGTACATATACTAGCGTGGCAAAAGGGATATGTATAATTTGATAAAGCCAATCACTTGAGTTACTTTGTTGAGTTATTCTCACTGTAGCTAATGATGGTGAGGAAGTATATTCATTATCTTATTCATGTTAGGTTGATTGCATGTATACAGTGATATACAGTTTCTCTCATTTGAATTGTCTGTTAGTGCCTGGTACAGATCCAACAAACAAGACGCTAAAATGCATGATAAATTTATAAGAGGGACTTACTGGGTTCCAAGGATGATAAGACCATATCTAAAGAAATATTTAAGTCAGGTGTGGGACTCAGATCCCTCGTGGGGAAGACAAGGGACTGGTTCAGCATTTTCTGGGACCTTGGCAAACAACAGTGTTTTCAAATGTTCCTCCTAGTCTTTATCAGGAGTCATGATGTTGATATGATTTATCAAACCTATGGAAATCAATTGATTTTCTTCTTACCATGCAAAAGTTTAGTGCCCTGAGTATCCCTGGGTACCAGGATGGAGTAAACCTCTAGAGAGGGAAGTTTCCCTTTGCACAGTAGATGTATCTAATTCAGGATCAAAACTGCAATTTTACCAAACAAGCATGTATTAAATCATCTAAATCCTTTTGTAATCATTCATTCGTTCATTCATTCATCCATTCATTCATTCATTCATTCATTCATTCATTCATTCATTTTTAATCAATAGAGGCAAGTTTGAAGAGTCTAAAAATTGTTAAGCACTCTGAACCAGGACAATTTCCCTGGGAATCCACACTGAGAACAGTGAATGTGTTGGCCAACATGGAGTTGAGCAACATGTCAACAAACAGAGGGCCAGGGAGGACTACAGGGAGTCTGTTATTTTGAGCATCGATTCAGACATATTTTAGTGTACAAAGTGCTATTCTGGGTCTTATCTCCTGGCCTTCTTCCGGGTTAATTTCCAAGCTCATGATTTCATGCTGCCAGCCTGAGTAATCCATGTTTTTGTATGTCTGGATATACCAGCTCTGCTTGCTGTTGGTGCAAGGCATGCTCTCCTCTGTGTGAGAAGTGAGACAATTCCTCTGCATGAATTGCTGTGTGATTTGGAAGCAAGCAATAGTCGACGAGGAGTTTTTGTGTAACACATATGCTGTCAAGCTGTCCTACTCTCTGGAATGAATATATGAAAAACCAAGGTGTTGGACAATGGTGTTTCAACTTTATTCTATTGTGCCTGTCCAAAAATTTGAAAATAAGATCTTCAGTATGGTTTGCTGCTTAATATTTTTTCTGTCTCTTTCTACTAGACACAGTCTCAAAGGATTGAGTTTTGGGGTCAGGATCATGGGAATGACTGGTCCAATATACTGTAAGTCACTTTGTGTTTGAACCATTCACAGGAGTAGAAGCTCAAAGATGAATGCTTTCCGAAGCAGCCATTAACACCTTCAGTTCAAGCTGAAGTTGAGCTATTTAAGCTCCTCTCACTTTACACTGACCCTGCTCTGCCCTCTGCACTGAACTCATATGGTGACCCAGATCAGGGAGCTCATCCTGCTGATATTTTAATATTATAAGAATATTTTTCTTGTGTTCTTCCTACCAGCTGTTAATGCCCACTCCATCTGAGGCATTGCACAGGTGCAATGAAAAGGATGCCAGCACATCACCATGTAGTAGATGCATAAACACATGCAGAAATATATGCTGTTGTATCTTAATGGTCTTTGCAGAGGACATGATGTTCAAGCACAAAAACATGCATGCAGAAGGGGTTTTGTTTACCTTAATCCCTGTTCCTGTACATGTTGGCAGTGTGACTGGTTATACTGAAATGAAACAGAAATGTTTAATTAAATGTTAAAATTAAAATGTTTAATTAAAATTAAAATTGATCACTAAAAGATGTTGGTTGATGCCTGCCTGATATAACTCATGTCAAGATGACATCTATAAACTCCCAGCAGAGCTGGAGGACAGTTAGATCTTCACAGGACTCATCTTTTTGAGTGATCCATTGGAACTCTTCTGTATTCTGCTGAACTGCATGAATGTCAGAGTGCAGAATCTGGCCAACTGGATGTAAATTTGGAAAGAAATTTGCTGCCCCTGGACTTGAAAATTTTTAAAAGCCAAAATATTTACTGAGAACTTCAGTGAGTGAAAATCTAGTTGCAGTGGTTTTTGCCTATTCTGTAATACAGATTAATATAGTCAGGTAATAATTATGTACTGTTCACAGATGAAACAGCTACATAAAATTCTCAAATAATTTAGACCATAGTAAGTAAATGACTGGAAAGTCTTCGCTGAGCACTATCATTGCTGCTGAAAAGACTAACAGCTATAACCATATTTTGCTAATTACATTTGTTCTAATTAATGTTGGGTTTTGTCATTTTTATTAATGGCTTATTAGGGAGAAGATAATTCAAACCAATGACTCTAAAGGTGTCCAGACCCACACAGTCTTGGGTCTGCTGTGCAAATGGGGCACTATAGCTTGACAGAGTGATGAACATTTGAGTGAAAGTAGATGGTTTCCTGGAGACACAGGGATTGACTAAAACAGTTGTGAATCTGTATAAATGGTAGTGGATGCCAAAGAAATGAATTTAGGGAAATGCCATGCAAAGTAGTTTTGTAGAAGCTGTTGAGCTTAAGGGATGATAGCGATGCCTAAGCATTTTGTACTGTTCAAGTGCGCTTACTATGGTGACAGTGAGATCAAAAAATTCCCAGTATCACCTGGGAGCATTGTTACAATCCTGCCAGATGATGGTGTGGACTATGGAAAATCCTTGCCAGAAGGGTCGCTTTGGTGCATCCCCTTGTTTACAATTCACTGCTCTTGTCTAATCTGTAGAGGATAGGAGTTTGATGCAAAATTGGCAGTGGAGTTTGGCTATTTAAACCAGTCCTTGTTAGATGGAAAGATAATGGCTATCACTTCTGGGGGGCTGTTCTCAGATGTTTGCAGTAGCATATGGGAAGGAGAGGACTATAAAGGTCTGTCAGATAAATGAGTCCTTTTAAAAAATCCTGAATGTACGTTCTGTT
>VWYI01052841.1:0-26100 GCA_013399455.1 Anthoscopus minutus
CATCAATGTCAATTCCCAGAGAAAACTGTGATCTTAGGAAAGTGGAAGGTTTACACAGGCTGGAAATCAGATTTGTATGTGACTTGTTTTCAGTGGCCTTTAGTTTGGCTGAAGAGTACATTTTTAATAGATGTGCAGGAACACAGTAATCTATCTTCGCAGAACATCTCGACCAACAGAGCAATATTGTCATTTTAAATGTTCTTTCAAAATTATTATTATACTAATAAGTTACATCAGTACAAGGCAATATTGTACTAGTACTGGTAATTATCTGGATATTTGGTGGAGACGGAGGAAGCAACCTAGTTCTTTATCTTAAATTGGTTTACATCAATCGCACATCAAAATGGAGTGTTTTGTAGTGGTGTATAAGTGGAATAAACAGTATGTAAGAATGTGCAGTCACTATTAGCAGCCCAAAAGAAACCATATTGTTTAGGACTGACATTTAAGTGCAGGAAAAATAGAATGGAACAGAACATTGTAAGCAAAATTGTTAAGATAATCACCCCATGATAACAGAAAACATCTCCAGCAAAGAATGAACACAAACTATCCCAGTTCAAAAGTGCTACAATAGCTTGGCAATTTACCTCTTCTGAGGGTAGGCATGATAGGCAAGACAGGCACATCCTTCCTGCAGGACTATCCTTGCTTTACCTGCCAGGAGCCTGCTTTCACCCATGCTTGGGGCACAGCATGGTGACAGCTGGCCACTGATGGGAAGCCTTCTGCCTCAGGATTCCCAGGCTGCCTTTACTGGAAGGACACCCTGCAAGAGACACTGATGGGGACAGAGGTTTCTGTGCAGAGGCTGTATTCAAAGGCAGCAGTCACCCACCACCAGCCTTTGACAAATATGGAATGGGGCTAGGTGAGGAAGGCAGGAAGGAGGAGCAGGGCCTGTGAGGGTGAAGGCTAGTGTTGGGTGCCTTGCAGTGGGAAAGCACTCACTAAGGCAACAGTGCACAGGCCAGTTTATTTTCTCTCAGAAATTCAGAGAGAAATGTAAGAAATGGATTACCGTAAGTCTGAGGGGGGACTGACAGCCCTGACGAGGGATCAGTCCTGGAGGGAAATCCTCTAATAGCTGAATTGCAAAAGCTTCATGCTCTGGAACAACCCAGCACAATAGCAGCACTGAAAGAGCTGGCAATGGAGAGAGAAGACTGTCAGTGGGACACAGCAAAGGTGTGGAAATCCTACCCTCTATCAGGTGGAGCAAGCTACAGTGCACTGGGGAGCTGGGACAGACTGTATCACCAGAGAGAGGTATTGCAGAAAACCAAGCAGCAGGAAGGCAGAATTAAGTCCCTCATACATGCAGGAGATTTGGCAATGAGGACAGTCTAGCTTTGAACAAACCCATCCCTGAAAGAGTTCTCACAAAGGGAAGAATTCAATATTTAAAGCATTGCCAGGCTGCATTTCCTGGCATTGGAGCTGGAGGCAGTGAAGTTAGGGATTCCCACACTTCAGAGGTGTCTGTGCTGTTCATGGGGATCCTGATGCTGCCAGCTGCAATGCAGACTGTGAGGGCCCTAATGTACCTAGTGTCACCATGACAAAGCTGCAAGCATAGGGAACACCATGTGTGTAACACAAGCTTAGGAACAAAGCAAGGTCATGTATACCTCCTCCAGTTTTGCAAGTCTGTGAAGAAATATGGGAAGAACAAAGCCAGATGTGACTTGCAAGCAAGTGAATATTTTGTGAAGCAATGTGTGATGACAATATTTCCAAATTAGGAATAGTATACACTTGGTTAGGATGGAATTAGAATGGTATATACACTTGCTTTCAACACCAGTTTTTCTGGGTTGAAGTTATTTAAATTTTATATTGTTTTCTGCTTTTTGAAGTACTGCTAAAATATACCACCATTCAAACTAAATAGTTTATCTGCCTTCAGCATCTGCATGTCTGTGGTTGCGGGCACTTCACAGTAACACTGAGTTATCAGCACACACTTGGGTATACACTCTGTGACCACAAAACCACCCTGTTCTGTTCACTGTGCAGAAGGGCAGAGTGCCTATAGCCTGCACATGCTTGTGTATCTCCCAGAAGAACACCAGGATGTGGAAGGCAGAAATACTTGCCAGTGCCTAAATAAGAGCATTTGGGCAAGCACTGGACATTGGCCTATGACTCTGGAGAGATCATGCCACAAGAATAGCTACTAGACTTAAATTGTGGCAAACACTGGTCTTAGATTAAACCACAGGAATTAATTTACTGTATAGTAGAGGGAAAAGCTGGCATAAATGTGTATTATTGCTTTCTTAACAGGGTCACACCCACACTGATAAAAATATTAATCAATTCATTCATCTGAAAAAGCAAAACAGCCAACCATCAAAAGATGGAATCCAGCCTAATTCTTTGTGAAAAAATATTCCCTCCCTCTCAGCCCCTTACATGCCCTACTGAGCAGGGACAAAAATTTTCAAAACAATGATGGTAAAAGAATTTTAAGTTATGTAGCTGTTTTCATTTAGCAAATATTTACCTAGATATTTCAGAGATTTTAAAGGGGCATTTTTCCCTTCCTTTTTAGTAGACAACTTGCAGAACATCCTAGTACAAATGTATTGATCATTAATTTGATATACCAGAAAGGAGTCAATGTAGCTTCAAACATTATTATGTAAATTATTATGTAAAAAAATTATGTATTATTATGTAAATTCAAATATATTAACAGAACTGATGCAATTATCTTAATAAAATCTAAATAAGTATCTATACTGTGTTTTATCTTTATCTGAAGAAATGGAACTGGTAGGCACAGATGAGATGACCCATGTATGATTTACAACAAAGCAGAATTCTGAGCTTTATATTCTGACTTCTAGCCCAAAATACTGCATTTCTGATAGTATGCCATGGGCTCCAGAGTTCAAGTTGTTAAAAATTACTTCCAGAGAGTATCACTATGTGTACCAAAACCATTCTGATAGCAGAGCTGATAGCCACAATGATGTTTCAGTGTGTCTATGAAGGAAACTTAGAGATAGCCTTGGAAAGGATATCTCTAAAATTATCTCTAAAGGATGGGTCTAAACTAAGCAAATAAAATTGCAACAAGCTACATTTCATTTGTATATTGTGGTCTCATTTTTCACAAAAAGAAAAATAATATTGCCTTGTGCAGACATAGATTCTGAACTCTTCTAAAGACAATTTTCCGTTACTCAACATATAAACTCTAACTTAGAGTTACAGCAGACAGAATAGTTTATTATAATTAGCTTTTTTTCCTGCAAGTTATTCAGTTTCTGATCTTATATATTAATTCTTTTTCCAGAACTCTTTTGGACCAGAGCCATGACTTCTTAAGTTATTCTTGACCACACATGCTGTGGCTTCAGTGTTTTATAAACTATATTTTTAACACAAAAGTTCTTAATTTTCAGTGTACAAAAGCCATATTTTTTTCATGTCCCCGTGAACATTACTTTAAAGATGGTATTTCAGAAGTTGTGCACAGGTATGTTGCTAAAATAAGACTGGATTCAGAGTCATGGCAAAAATACATGTTTGCACATTCTAATGTATTACATATGAATATTCTTAAATTTGTTCACAATGCCTTCTTTATGTTCCACTGCTGCCAGCAAACATTTCTTATTAGAATACTCCAATGGGACTACATAAAAGGAAGGTAAGCACAACCAAAACAAGTCTATTTTTACGTGATCAAATATTCACAGAAATTCTTTGCCATGTTAATAAAAACCTTTTTATTCTGTTCTGAGACGATTTTCTAGATCCACACGTATTGTTTCTGCCAAGACATGTTGTGTTAACCTGTAAAGAGGAAGTGTGTAAGAAGCAGAAGTCATGTTTATTTGCATTTGTGGTGTGACTCAGCCAGGTCTTGGGGTAATGTACCATTCCTCTACAGAGCAGCTTTGTACATGTAATAAATGTTTACAATAACAAATTATGGCAGACCTTACATGTGTCTTAATAAATTATTAATTTAAGAAATTATTAGTTTAAGAAAAATATTGCAAAATATGTTCTAGAACTCAACAGCTCCCAGGATAAGTCTGTGTAGTAAATCATTGAAACTGGAGATGGTGAAAATTAACAAATGTACTGTATATTTGCAAAAGTAGCTAGTTTTAAAGGGTGTGGCAATGGAGAAAATTTGAAGAACAGTGCTATAATTCCTTAGGGATCTTGGCACCACCCTTGTTTTAAATTTTCAGTAATCATTATTTAGGACTGTAGGAAGGAAACCTGAGCATGATGTCAATGCAACAAGTTATACTGTTATGATGAGAGAGCTGGAAGGCATTGCTAAGGCAGGTAAAACTGGGGCATCATACAGAAAGGACTCAGAGGAAAAAAAAATATAAGAGCAGGAAAAAATTCAATAGCTGAAAACAGGATGCCATGCACAAGAGATTAATCACAGTGTTCTGATACAAGGAAAAGACCTTTTCCTGAATATTATTCAGAAGAATAAGGATGTAAGTACCTCCCAGCCTGTGCATCACAGGCATAGCACAGCCACAGGCACAGACAATTTGAAGGAAGTACCAGTGTATGCTAAATGTAGTATTTCCATCAGAAATAGGGAAGGTCATGCCAGCACACCATTCTTTAACTATGGCGCAGTGCATATCAGAATTGCTCATGTTCAGAGGGTCTGAAATGTGAAATGGAATAATGAGGGAAATTAGGATTCTGTTATCATCTAACCTGAGAAAAGATTGGCTTTGCATGTTAGTGGAATAGAAGTTGGAGGCAGGCGGTTCTCTACATTGGACTGTGGAAAAACATCAGACAGAATACACCTGAAATGGACAGCATATTATAAACCTTCAGTCCCACTATTTTCTGGAATAACCTAGTAGCTCCATCAACACTGACATCTCTCTTATCCAGAGGCTTTCTATCTTCCTATCTACAGAGTTATGAACACTGTTCTCTGTCAAAACCTTCACAGAGATAGTTACCCACAGGGGCAATGGTAGGGCAGCACAGAGGCACCAGCTGCCCACTGGATCTCTTGGGCATTTCCTGGTGGTTTATAACAAGTTGTTTTAGTTAGTGGTCATTGCTTGCATATTCTGTTTCCACTGGTGAACAGGAAGTTGTTGGTTGGATAGATGGACCCATCCCATGGGCCGTGTTGGGTTACAAGACCGTCAGAAAGCCACTAATACATAACCACTTCATACCTTTTACTGAGGCCTTCTGACAGAGCAGAAAGCCAAGAAGAAGGTATGCAAAGAGGAGATCCTATCTAAAAAAGAGAAAAAGTAGTCAGTTAGATAACAGCATGTCTAGTGAGTCAGCGGCAACAACACTAAATAGCATCAGCTGATCACCACTGACACCACAGCAATGAGCATGTCTTGCCTGTTACAGCTGTCCTGGCATCCAGGCTACAGGCACCTTGGCCTTCTTCCAGCCTCATTTTCCCTGTCACATCCCTGAGTAGCATAAACAATATTTTTCCAGCAGCATGGGGGCTCCTGAGCCTTCCCTTTCCCCACAATGCAGAAAAGTCAGGCAGCAAAACCAGAAGCGCTGTTTTCCAGTGGAGTGTGACTATGCTTGCTAATCATGGAGCCAGGCAGGAGGGTGCTGCAGCATCAGAGCTTGAGGCAGGTCTCAGGAGGACAGGAGACAGTGCTGCACAGGAAGCTCTGCATAATTGTGCTCTTCACTGCTATGTGGCTCACTCTTGACACACAGCTTTTATTTGACCAGGAGATACATTTTATCAGAGCTGTTTCGTTCTTTAAGAGGCCATACTCTGCAGGCATCAGTGTACTTAAGATAAAAAAACAATCTGGGAAAAACAAGTTGCCTTCTTTGCCACATATTTTAAGTTGTCTAAAACATGAGGACAGGATTCTGAAAATCCACAGTCAGGACACAGTCAAAATGTTGGAAATTTTTTGAAAGACAGGTATGTGGCATGTAATTTGTTCCTGGAATGCCACTATGCCAGTGGAGCTGTCAGTTGTCTTTTACAGGACAAACTAACAAGCATAGCTCCAAAAAGTGACATTCTGCACTAGGATCTCTATATGATCTCTATACTTTATGAGATTTTTTTAACGAGTCACGCACTCTGGGTCACAAAAATCTCATGTTGCAAAGTAGTTCAAGAATGCCACGTAGTTGGCAGCAGGTTTATCCTTCAGAGGTAGGAGAGTGAGAAATGGGTGTAATGATTCATTCTAAGTCATTACAGGCTAACAGCCTTTGTGGGCTGGCAGGGCTGAGATGTAAGCTGTTGTGCCTCAAATCAATACCTATAACTAGTTATTGCCCTCAGCCATGAAGAAATGGTGCCACAGCCAGCTCCCTAAATAAACTATATAACTCCCTACATAAACTAAAATGTATTTTGAAAAATTTTGGGGAGCAGTGAAAAATTTTGAGGAGCAGAATTCCTACTGTAAGCTGCCTTCCTTACCTGATACCTTACTTCTAACCACCTGAGGAAGATGGTGCTGCCTATACTTTTAGACTTACTGTCTTAGCCTCACAAAACACTTGAGTGTTGTGCCATTTATACACCACATTATAGATACCTTTTGCTTAACTGCTGGGCTTAAGCTTTTTCCAGTCTAATTTTCAATCTCTTCTGTGAGAAGAGTGAGAAAATTCCTAAAAGGAAAATTTTCATTTTTACCTCAACATTACATTAAAAAAAAGCCCTCCAGATTTGTAAATAAGAGTAAGGAACTCTTGGAGCATTTGGAGCATTCAAGACACATATCACACAAATCTAAGTATTACCATCAGTGTTGTTTATACAGATACAATTTTCAAATCAGACTAGGTATCAGCCATAAAGCAATAAGAAGGATACCATTTTAGATAGAGTTTTTGGACCCTTGGCCTAAAAGAGAGCTAATCTTTAAAACCTTTCAAGAAAGTAGGACTCAGCTGAAGCTTCCTCCAAGCTGTTAAAGACATCCATGTTAGGGAATTTTGTCACAGATTTTTCTAAAAATCTCCTTGGAAAACCTGCTTTTCTCTCTTCTTTCTCAGGCACTCATATATGTTTTATCCAAATGTAATTAAAGATATGTAATTTTGTTAATATAAAGAGCTATTGCAAACTTGCATCAACACTGATTTGCAGTGCAATGCTTCTCCAACACTAGGATGTTATTTCCATAGAGAAGGATGAAGGAAGAAATTATGTCATTGAAGTGTTTGGTCAAAAACTAGAAGCACAACTAATGTAAAAATCTCAAAAATAATTTAAAACTCTTCTTAGGCAAGCCTCGGTAGTTTCTACAGCTCCCCTCACTACACTGTTCACAAAAAATCCTCTTCAGGGCTTTGGCTTTGCACACAGATAAAGAAGATGGACTGAGTCACATTTAGCAGCTCACAATGTTTCCAGTGTCTCTTTATATTTAAGCGCTCAAGTTCGAGGTCAAACTTCTCACAACTACAGAGGTTTATTTACATAAAGCCAACGCACAGTATCTCTGTCAGTGGTACACATGGAGCTGTGCCACTCATAAATGTGAGATGGAGAGGTTGACATGTTTGCTTGAGAATAAGCATCAAATTAATTAAAAATATACTCAGGGGAACAAAATACAACCCACAGCAACTGAACTGCGTGGCCTTTGCCCTGTTGTTCAGAAGTCTCTGGGGCAAAGCCAAATGGAGTATAATTAATATTCCTGGGAACCCATAAACAAACAAAAAGGGCAGGGTGGGAAGTAGGATTTCATAGTCCTTTACAAGTAGGTTTATATGAGTTGATAGCTAATAAATTCTTTTGGAATTGCTTATCTGTTGAAATTAGTTCCTTCTGGAGCAATGTTTCTCTGGAGACAAGTTGTGCTATGAATGAAGCAGGAAAAATCTTATTTTTCTTAAAAGCAGTGGTGCCAAAAAAATATACACTACTACAGACATATTTTAAGCTGAAGTCAGTGAAGATTTTTGGCTACAGCTGTATGCATCTGAAATGGAGATGTCCTTTCTACTGACGTCTTCCCAAGGGTGGTTGTAGCTTCAGTCAGTGTGGGGATCATGGGGACATACTAAACAGCAGAGTACTACACACTCTATGTTTATATTGTAAGGTCTAGTGCACAGCCCAGTGTTTTACAGCTCAGTGAAACATTCATGGAAACCAAACCACAGCTGAACTGGAGCCTAACCAAGCCGAACTATTACTACATTTCCTTTCCCCATGACATTACACAACAGGCAGAGCTATAAACAAGTAGATGATCATTTGGAGTAGATTCCTCTTTTAAAGTCATTTAGCCCAGGAAAATCTGTCATTCCAGCCAGGTGCATAAGAGGTATCTTGAGTAACCAGTATGAGTTTTCCCTAATTTCCCTTCTCCAATTCCTTTCTCAAAACCTGCTGTGTTTCACACTCTTGGGAGCAGGTCTGCTACCAATTCAGTATCTCTAATGTAATGGGGATTCTGATTCCATACAGAATTAGGCTGGCAGATTCCATAAGGAATCTTGGTTGGCAAATCCCATTTGATAAAGTCATAGCATCAAACCCATTAAAGTGCCTGCAGTGGAAGGGACAGCTAAACACATACAATTCTGTAGATAATTTCTTTTGAGTCTGGTCGGGTAGTCAAAGAGATCAAGATAAGCAAGCATTTCATATCTGGTCTTTCACCTTGCATTTCAAAATAAGTCAGCCCTTTCAAATATATAGTAAAAACTAACAAAAACTAGTGGGTGAGAAAGCAGCTGCCTAGTTTCAACTCAGACGTGAGGGCACGTTCCTTTAAGTCATAGTATTTAAGCAGCAGATTGGTAATGAATACTATTGTCATGCTACTAATGTTTCACTTAAAACATTAAATCAAATTGGGGTAATAGCAGAGCATCCTTTTATCCTACTGGCTGAAAATAGTTTTACCCATTAAATAATTTTCCTGGCAGAAGATTTGCTTTTACAGTCTGAACTAATATCAAAGAAAAATGCATTTAAGTTGAATGACAAGCATTGGTGGCAGTAGAGGGAAGAAATGTGGGAATAAAAGACAGCTATGTTCTCCATTTTTAGTGTGCATAATTGTCCCAAATATTCTTTTGAAGTCTGAGATCAGGTGTCGGTTGGCATAAAAGGCCTTCTCACCACAACTGAAACACAGAATTTTATCTTTCAGTGTTACTTTTTCCAAGTTTAATTAAACTTCATTCAGCTTAATTCCCCTGTTATTCAGCTCTGACAATAGTCAGACAAAAATACCATTATGTCAGCATCATGCAGAAGACAATGAATCAGCATCAAAATTTCAGAACAAAGTAATAAGTACTATGAGTCCACATTGTTGTATTTACCAGAACTGGTCCTGCATCTACTGGGACTTGTATAATTGCTGGTTTAGTGCCAGGGACATGAAGAAAACAAGCTGGTAGAGGACCAAAAACCACTGTGGGACCCTACTTATATTGCATGTCTGGGCTGAAAAACTGAGCTTTTTTATGAACATAAATGTTCCGTGAGTGTGAGTATAGGATGAGATTGCTAGCATGCTAAAACTCACCACCAAGCACTGGGAAAATCTCCCGAGTAGGAAAAATTAAATTTTCTACTCAAAGGCAAAGTAATTTTCTTTATAGTAGCACTATTAGAAAATTACAGAGAAATGTTTTGTATCTGCACCTTCCCTTTTTAACTCAATGGGTTTTTCATGCATGATATAAATATTAAAAGTATTGATATAAGTTTAAAGAATAAAAAAGAACTCATAAAATTATGTACAAAAACAAAGAGAAAAAAAGAAAAATTCTACAATGAACAATATTTTCAAAAACTACCTATGGAAGACAGTCAATTTACATTTACAGTGTCTGTGTGTAAAGAGGTAAAGTGGTAGCAAAGGCAGAATAATAATTGCAGAATAATAAAAAGAATTTGTTCAAGCAGAAAGCCAAGGTCAGTCACACATTTTGGGTATTCTGCAAGACATGCCTAGCTATGTAAAGCAGCAGTTTTCCCTGAGAAAATGTCTGAATGAATTATTTTTTCAGCATTCATTCTGGATGCCTTAGCCAAAGAAAGAGCAGCATCCTTCACACTACAGAGCACAATGCCGTTTTAAGATGCTGCTGTGTTTGTGGTGGCTGATGACAACTGTGACCTAAAATTCAAAGGCCTATTTCATAAGTACAGGTTATTTCATAGAATAATAGAACCATGAAATCATGGAAAAGAATTCAAGATCATAGTGTCCAGCTGCTAGCCTAGCACTATCAAGTCCATCACCAAACCACATCCTTAGGTAGCATATCTGCTTGTCTTTTAAATATCTGCAGGGATGGTGATTTAACCATATCCCTGGGCAGCCTGCTCCAGTGCTTGATAATCCTTTCAGTGAAGAAATTTTTCCTTATGTCCAATCTAAACAACTTCTGGTGCAACTTGAAGCCATTTCCTCTCTCTTCCCATCCCATCCTGCTTGGCAGAAGGGACTGATTCCCACCTCATTACTATTTTCTTTCAGGTAGAGAGTGATAAGGCAGCTGTAGAGAGTGATATGGTTCGCCCTGAGCCTCCTTTATTCCAGGCTGAACAACTTCAGTTTCCTCAGCTGGAGTACAAATCCTCACAGGATTTGTGCTCCAGACCTGTCATGAGCTCCACTGCCCTTCTCTGGACACACTCCAGTGCTTCAGTGTCTTTCTTGTAGTAAGTGGCCCAGAGCTGGACATGGGATTTGAGGTGTGGCATCACCAGTGCCCAGTACGGGGGGACAATCCCTGCCCTGCTCCTGCTGGCCTCACTATTGCTGATACAGGCCAGGATGCCACTGGCCTTCCTGAGCACCTGGGCACAGCTGGCTCATGTTCCACCTCAGTTGACCAGCACCCCCAGCATCTTTCCTCTCAGACAGCTCTTGCCCAAACCTATAGTTCTGCTCTTGCATATGGAGTGGCACAGAGGCACACCAGATGACATATGAACAATCCTGAAGGAGCCTCAAGCTATCATTCCTACATTAGATTTAGCAAACCCTTAATGAGCTTGCTGGACTTAGAGAATTCTTTCTGTGGTATCCAGATTTGCCCATGCATGACTTATTTCAGAACCAAGTTCTATCACCATTTTTCCTTTCACACACTCAGTGGCCTTGTACCATGCTCTGATTGTTCAAGGGGGAAATGCTCCCAACTGGAACATTAAGATAATTTTGAGGTTATCAAAATTTTACTTCTGTCCTGCAGATTGCAGCACTTATTTTCCAATTAATTTCCCCAGAAAGCTTTTTAGCTGTAAATTGTGATGCATTCCTTAAAGAAAGTGTATTGGATGTTCTTTCCTTTGAATTTCATACTTTCAGTAGAACAAAGAATGGATACTTCATGAAAAATTTCTTCTTGTGAACTACTAATTGGATTATTTGTACACAAACACCACAATTCCTTTACCATGAGTAATGTAATTGTTAAGTACCAAGTTACGTCATTTGACATTTGCTGAAGTGCACTTCAAGAGAATTGCATCAATACATTTCTATAAGAATTAAAGCTAATATGTTGTCTCTACATTCTAATATTTTTCTCTAATGTAGATACTTTGTATTAGTAAATGGACTAGCACAGGTCCAGCTGCGCTTAGATGTTGTGCCAATGTCACCAGACTTTGCAGAGACAACTGTGTGAACACAGCAATGCTGCTTCCAGATCTGAGATAGCTTTGTACAAGGACATTTTCGTGCCACCAGTAGCTCTGATATCATAAAAGGTTTCAGATCTGAATGCAAAACTAGCTGCAGAGTGTTTCCTTTTTCCATACTGATATCCTAATGCAAACAGGGAGGAAAGGGACAAAATTTCGATCCTGAAAACCTAGGTCACACTTTTCCTACAACTAATTGTGTTTATCTGTTTGACTCAAAATTCCCCAGGCACTGAATGTACATGAAATGAAAATCTACTCTGAGCAGCTTTTTGTTTATTTCCTGTTCAGCTACAATGAAGAACCAACTCAAGGGAAGCCATTTTTTCAGACTGTCATGTAAGCCTTTAGCACACCTCCCAACTATGCACCAACCTTGACTCTTCAGAAAATGACAGAGATTTTACAGACAAGAATACAGAAAAGACCTGATTCTGGTCTTATATATGCCAAACGCCCTTGCCTCCGATGAACAGGCTAACCACTGGGATAAATAATCATGCTTTCAGTTTGCTATACTACTTCTGTGTTCTTCCTACAGATGGACACTGGACAGCTGGAAGGATCCCTCCAAACAAAATTCCATCAGTTGATAGTTTGAACATTATTCTGGAGAGAAAACCGGCGTGCTTTTCAAATGTTTTGATGGGAAAGAAGAAATTACCTCAGGCCTCCTAGTTCTAAACCAAGATTTTAATTACAAGGCTATTCTATAAATACTGAGTAACACTTTCCCACTGTTTTTTTCTACAAAGAAACAGTGACCCCCTACTCAGATTATTAAAACAACAGATAAAGGTGACTACCTTTATCTGTTAGATAGATAAAGATAGAAGGAAGCTCAAGTTTGCGGCTCCCAAGATGACAAACATGGGCCCGCTTCAGGAAGATCCAGGCTACCCATTCTTCATTTGTTTTAGTAAATACCAAATAAGCTTGCTGGGCTTGGAGAATCTCCTTCTGAAGCATCCAGCTTTACCCATGCTTACCTACTTCAGAACCAAATTCCTTCATATTTTCTTATATATCTATAGCACATTGACTAATCAGGGAGGAAGAAAGTCAAAGTTTCTGTTCATTTAGGGGTGCAATTGTGCCACAGCATGTGAAGTTAAAGGTGATTACAGGCAGCAACCAGTCTTTGTCAACAGTAAGGAGAAGGATCCTATGGGGAAAAAAGCATGCCCAGAACTTTCCCCACATAATCAACCAAGTCCCTAACACCATGTGCTGAGCCATTTATTGAAATAGAGATGTTCTCAGTGTATTTAGTAATCTTCAGTGGATTCCCCTTCCAAGAACCTGTCCATCACCCTTTCAGTAAGGTTACCATACAATATAACAAAACTGCTCATACCTTCATTGTACTTTAAGGTATAGAAATCTGGTAAAGATGTGATAAAACTCAAGTGTGTAAGTGGTTGAGACTGTTTCACAAAGTCCAAAACTGAAATCACTTCTGCTGCTCTCTTCATCTGAAAGCTGTTTACTTTTGAAGCCATTTCTTGCCTTTAAGGTTGTTTTTGCTTCCTTTGGTCTCTAGATCCCTTAGGTCTAGGGGATTAGTTATAGATAAAACATATAAAACTTGACCAAAGTATTATGATTGGTTTGACATGTTGGTCTATATTCTCTTACAAAAGCTATCACCTTTGACTTTTTCTTGTATTTTTCTAAATTTTTTTTCTTCAATGACAAAACTCAAGTAAAACTCAGCTGAAAGTTCTCATCCTTTCCAAGTCAGCTGTGCATTTACTCTTTCATTGACATGGTTTGTACAAATAAACATAGGTCTTAAACCAGAAATCACTTTAGGGAATTCACTCTGATGCTTAGTATGGACACAAAATTCTACAACTTAAATATATGCTGTAGTCTATGTAGTTATCACTGTAGACAGATTATCAGAAGATATACTTGTTTAAGAGAATTGTTACTATCCTGGAAGAAGCCTTCACACTGAAAGTATTACTCCTATATGTGAAACATCACTGGAGGTGCCAAGTAAAAAAGAATAAAATACACCCTTAAAAGTTTAACTGATCCTCTCTGGAAAAATATATACTAAATCCTATAAATCAAATAATAGCAACTTTCACGTGTTGGGTGGTTGCGATCTTTTTCTGTCAACTTAAACCTTAGAATGACACAGTCTTTTAAAATATGTTTTCCTAGCAAACCAGAAGTGTAACACAATAGTATCATTTCTATCTGCCTGGTACGTTTAGCTTAAGCCTCATATGGAATTCCCTTATTAAATTACCTGGTGCTTTCTGGTATTTTGCTTAGTTTTGCCATAGTAGAGAACCAATGCAGCTGTTCCTTCTGTTTTGAAATTTGTTCCTCTTTTTTTTTCCTCTTTTTTAAGCTTTGCTGACTGCATGCCAGTGAGTGACATGAAACAGTTCAAACATTCAGACTAAACTTTTAAGAATCAAGTGCCTGAAAATTAGGTTTACATTTTCATCTGCATGTTGAATCTCACTTTTCAAATGTCAAGAAACAAAAGTTCTTGTATTTTATTTATTCTTAAAACAACAAGATAAAGCTAGGAAACTGATGGCTCCAGCACAAATACATTGTGTTTTCTTAGTCAAAGCAATAAAAAACACAAGCTGTTTTTTCTTAAAATTTATAAAGGCTTTAAGAATTATTATCAAAAAATAGTAGATTGATAGTAGTGTTTGTTTAAGCAAACACTGCTTAAATTGTCTAGTAAGGACTTGAATATGTTGTCTTTTTTCTTTAGATTAATACACACATCTCAGCTATAAGCTGATAACAGAAGCCACGAAATCATCCAGCAATTTAGCTAGCAGAAGAAGCAAGGTAGAGGCAAAGGAATGACCTGCTACCAAGTAAGCAAGTTTACAGCTGAACTATCTCAATTACTGCAGGAAAACCTACTGGTTTATGTCACAAGGCCTCACATTTCCTGCTACACCCCACACCTCAGTCTGTAGTCCCATGCACACAGGAGCACTGGGGATATGTCGTGATGCTGGATCCCACTCTTGTTTGCCTGGCTGCACTAAACCTGGGCTGTAAGGGTATCGTGACCCAACTGCAATCCCTCTGCTAGCTCAACAATCAATCTCACAAGCAGAAAGGGAACACTTCTGACACACTTTTTACAATATGTATGCTTCTTTCACCCCCAAGACTCACATAGTTATTATCCATTTTGCTCTATACTAGTAGGCACAAATTACTTTTCAGATTTTTGTGACTTCCTGGCTCACCAGCCACAGAGGGCTTTTGTGGTTTTCAGCTCTATGTTCCTTTCTGTGACTCATTTTGTTCGTAAGCTACACGGGTCTCTCACTGCAAGATTGGTAAAGAGTATTTCCATACAGCCTGTATTCTGGCACACAGAGATGTTCTTAAAACAATCACTGTTGTTGGCAGTCAGACACGTGTGAACTTCCCCCCTCCCCTGATGCAGTGGCCAAAATGAACAGAGCCCTACATTAGACCCAAAGGACCTCTAGGAGAACAGATGTCCCACGCAGAACTATCCTGGCTGCCTATAAAAGGCACCTCTTGGCCCGCTCTTTGCCCCCTGCAGGGAGGAGTGCAATGTGTTTGGGTGTTATCCAAACACATGGAAAGTTGGTTAATGCCACTATTATCCCAACAGATGGGCATAACTGCAAGCTGATCAGAGGCTGTGTTTTGACATAGTTGCCAGCAGTAATATGCCCAACTGGGTGAGTCAAAAGGTTTTCAGCTTTCATGCTTCTAGTTAAAGACATGCCCTGCTGATAATCTTCCTTTTCCCAAACTAGATTAGATTTAAGACATTCAATTGTCTTTCCTGTGGCTTCACAAAAGCATTCCTTATCTCAGGCCTAAAACATCAGGCACAGTACTGCCAGGCCAGTGTGTGGTCATAAGCCCCTGGCCCATCTTTTTTTTTTGTCTCCCCAGAGTATCTTGGCTGGATAAGTAGCTGGGATGAGCCTTCACTCTTCTCTAGTGGTGGGAACTGTAAGCCAGCTAGGTTAATACTCACATGGACACGTAAGGCAGCATAGATTTCTTGTTGGCAGTCAAATGCTAGGGATGAGTCACACCTCTACAGCTGACTAGGAGGTGAGCTGTCAGGGGCTACCATGACAGCAAAATGCTAGACACACTTATGCCTGTTAATTGTCGTGCTGCTTTAAAATGGACTAATGAGATGTTTGTGAGTCAAACTCCTGCAGTGCCCAGTCGTCTGCCTTGCTTGAGGTCTCATTCTTCAGTCATAACACTGCCACATGTTGACCTGACTTCTGACATCCAAGGCTGGTTCTGGCAGTCATTTCTGCCAGCCTCAGTACCACCTGCTTGGAAAGCAGCTCCCAGCAGAAAGAAAATGGATGTCACTTGATGGTACATATTGCTGGGAGACATAATTCTCTTCCTCTCTTCAGTGTTTTGTCCATTACTGCTATTTTTATGCATTACTGGATTTTGCCTTTTAACTGCAGCCTCTACCCTTAGAGATGAATCATTAATGAAAATTTCACAGAACTAAATGTCACTCTTGTTCCTGGCACATAGCAAAAAACATTGATTAGTCACAGAAGTCCCAGCTTACCCCTACACCCCTCGTCCCAAATAACAATCCCAGGAGTGTGTCATCTTATGGCTGGTTCCAGCTGTTTATTCCAGAATGATTATTTCCCTGAAATCTTTTTCAGGGAAGAAGTTTGTCTTCTCTGTGAAGCAGAGTTTGTCTGTAAATTTACATTAATGATGTGTACGTTAGGCAATTTTGCTGCTCTCAAACTATACTAGTTGCATTTCAAATTAATTTCCACTAACACAAATCATTAGGTTCTTTCAAAATAAAATCAGCAAAAGCAGAATGTAGTAATTATCCCTCGCAAAAAGCAGACAAAATTTTTTTAAAAAGGCATTTTTCACTTGATCCACTACTATCCTGTTTTTTTTGTAACATATTATTAAATTACTCCATGGGGAAGCTGAACATAGACATTACTAAAATCAAAATTTTATTTCCTTAGGACAGGTCATAAAAGGAAATTAGTAACAGATTAATACAGAATCTGCATGGGAGTTGAGATAAAGCCTTACAGAAAATGACAGCAAAAAGAAAATTAGATTTTGCAGGTAGAATAATCAGTGTGTTTAAAAAAACAAGCAAACAGCCACAGAAAAACACTTTCACCTTTTCTAAGTATCAATAAACAAATACTTGGAACTGGTTTTTGCATGATTAATGAATGCTTTGCATTAAAAACATCAGATCCTCAGTTTGAGCCTGTGCCTATGAATTCCCACTCTTCATTCATTTTATTTCATAGAGGGAAGAAAAAAATTTGAATTTTGATCTCTGACAGCTGCATACAAGTCGTTTCAGGAGACACTGCAAGCACCCAGGAAACTGGAGTAGGGGCAAAAAAGCTTCAGAGGATCACAAAGGCTGTTAGCTGTTACTTCTGCAGAGCAGTGCTGCAGCATGCCCTTGCTCACACCATCAGTTAGACCAGGGACATGTCAGAATATCCTGCACCTTCCACTCAGTCCCTAAGCCCAGCTGTCTCAGCAGAGAAATCAGGGTGCAGTAGCACCCAGTGTACAAGCAAGTCTCAAAAAAACTGCCACAGAACCCAGTTACACTCATATAGTCAAAAAGGGTTACTTTATTTCCAATGGAATTGAATTGCATATAGTTATTCTCTTTTGAGAACATTTAGCTAACTCATTGCTTTAGTTTGATCAGCAACTATGTAAACATTAGCAGAAACATGACTATGGAGTAATTTTTTTTCAGATTTAAAAACTGGAATTATAAATAATGAACCATCAAAACATCATAGTGTTAAAGACCAAGTACATATTAAATACTTTTAAAAGAATTCAAATTCACTTGTTACATGTTTTTATTTATATTTTGCAATTACGGTGTTTGTATACATGAAAGTATTCGTGGTTCTTTCAAATATGTTTTGGATCACATTGACCCAAAATTTTACTAAAATAGTACATATTTTAAAAGATATGTACTATAAACAATAAATATGATAAAAAATCATATTGAAGCACAAGAAAGTGCATTGCTTTACATAATGGGTCTCAATAAAATCTCCCAATATCCTTTCACTAGAAAGGAGACATAAATACTGTGAAATTCATTCTAAGAGCAAGAAACTCTTCTTTAGGTAGATTCACACATGCAGGAAAACTGTCTGACAAATGGTATGGAAGATAATACCTATTAGGAGACACCTGCTATTAAGCTTTCTGCAACTGTGGGGAGAGGCTGGTAGTTGGATTAATCTGCAGCTAACTAGTTTCCTGTTAATAAAACATTTTCATTGCTTCTTCTCACATTAACACTTGACACTGAACCTCAAGAGATCTACCACTTTCATCCAACTACAGGTCCCACCCGTGCTCTTCTCTCCCTCCTGCAAAAACAAACAGAACCTGCTTTATCCCCTTCCTGCTAAATAGAGATTTTGAAACAGATTGTTTCTGTCCATTTTTATTAATTAAGAGCTAGTTTTAGAGGTCATGCTCTTTCCCCCCAGATGCTAATCCCCTGAGCTCTTATCACCTTGTTAAATGTTTAATGTTGTGAGCATACACTGGTGAAAGCTGGGTCAGGTCAGTGACCTCCCTGATGGGGGAAGAGGCCAATAATGGAGATGTATTGTACATCCCCCAAGGGCTGAGGGGGAGGAGGAGGTAAAACAGCTGCTAATCCTGCCACAGCAGAGTGACAGTACATTCTTCTGGCACGTGCTCTTCTTAATTTTTGCAATTCTTCTCTCTTTGTTTTCTTGTGTGTATATACATCATGTGCCAGTTTAGTGT
Source organism: Anthoscopus minutus (assembly GCA_013399455.1). Lineage (NCBI taxonomy): Eukaryota > Metazoa > Chordata > Aves > Passeriformes > Paridae > Anthoscopus > Anthoscopus minutus. Next base: position 18,497 of record VWYI01052841.1, read on the forward strand.
AGCCCAAGAAAACTAGACAGCTCTAACAAAATAATTCACCTCCCTTTGTCTATAGAGACACGTACAAATATTATCAGACTTTTGATTAATAAATGGACAAAGAATTCATGGAAACATTGTTAGCACAACCTGCTTTTGACACTGAAAATGATAGAGGATCTTTCAAAGAGTAGAGTTATGCATATTTGATTTTGGGTGTTCTCCTCGCCAGAAATAAACATGTGGAAGCCAAGGCTAACCACAGAGAGATTCTCATTAGCTCAGAGAAACTCTCCATGACTCCAGACAGTAATCCACTTTCATTAAAGAAATAAGTTTACTGAACAAAGCTGTTTTCTGCCTTCTTTGACTGGGATATAGTATAGGAAAATAGGGATGAGGTGAAAATTGTCATTTTTTTCTGTGCTTTCACATTATTTTCTAGCAGAGTAGAGAAAGTAGTAATTGTGTGAGTTAAAAAGTGAGGATCTTGTGCATTAAGGTTTAAGGATATCTGCAATTAAATGATCCAGAAACTTAGACAAAAATGAAACAAAAGGGCAACATGACAATCTTAACTCACGAACTTTAAGTATCTTTTGTTCTGGCAAACAATATCATAAGAAAAATTTGTCCTCTTCTAACAAATAATTTTTTTCCCCCCTAGTCTTGATCAGCCAAAGGAATGAGAATTGGGATATGGTTAGTGGGAGAGGCAAATCTCTACTTATGATCTTGTATCTCACACAAATTGATTCTCCTTGCCTTTGACTTTTGAGTTTTCCCAGATTTCTTATGAGAAGTTGTTTACTTTCTTTATGCCCTTTGCTCAATAAATTCTTCTGTGACAGGAAGATGCCTTGTCACCTTTATAAGACACAGAGATTCAAAGAATAACTCGGGCTAGAAAGGATTTTTGGAGTCCACCTGATCTAAGATCTCTGCTTAGGCCATCACATTCAGTTGAATTCTGAAGTATCCCGAAGGATGGAGAGTCCATAGCCTCTCTGGGCAACATTTGTTAGTGTCTGATCACCTCACAGGGGGAAAACTCCTGAACATTAGATCAGAATTTTGTATCCCTGTTGTGACTTGTGTCTGTCTTCCTAATCCTCACACCTCAGTTAACACAACAGAAGACAAAAAAATCCTTGGCCACATTTTGCATGTGACTGAGACAAGGCAGCCAAAGGATGTTAAGGCTGCAGAAGGAATGCCCTCATGAGGAATTTCCAGTCTGGGAAAACCTGCAGTGCCTTGTCCGAGACACATCTGAAGGTTATGGCTTCATATGCCCTCTCTTACCAGTTTCCCAGGGAGTTGTTTACTTTCTTTTTAATAGACCAACTGCACCTCTTTCTCTGACCCTCTGAGAAAAAATTATTTGCAGCCTTCCTGACACAATGAAAAATGAAGTTACATTAACCAGAGGCAACCACTGTATGATGATCACAACATTTACATTGGATTCTTTTTTTGACCCTAGTGTTCGCTTTGTCAAAGGTACATTAATTACTCAAAACTTGCATCATATAAGTCAACATGAACATTCAGCCCTCAAGATAAAGCCTTGAGAATGTTTTCCTTCTTTTGTTTTGCAATGTACTTTCATTCTTGGGAATTAGTCTACAAGACACGGCAGGGCAAAGAGCTAAGCTGCAGAAATGCACAATGAGAGTCGCAGAGTGCTTTATGATAAAGGAAACCAAGTATCTTAGGCACAAAGAACTCTGTAACGCTATTGTCAAATAGATCTTCAAGAAAACGCCAAAAGTGATATTTTTGATGAAGTTCTACGAGTCAGTGAGCAGCTTAAGCTTTGATTAGAAATTAAGATGAAACATTGGTGTAAAAAATTTTTCTCCAGATTTCATATTTGATCTCTCCTTCACATTCAAGATGTGTAGGTAGGAATGAGCATGCTTGGTTAAATGAAGACCGTGTTTGGTGCAACTTCTTAACACAGTGTTGAGAGATACCTGGAAATGCAGCCAAATATACCTTCATTCACAACAGCATGACAATGACTATGTAATCAGGTAATGTGACACAAGCTGACACCACTTTATTCATGTGTTACATCCAACTTCACTGAAGAGCACAAGGGAGAGGTTTCATGTGTTGAAGCTCAGAGATCAGTTAGTCTCTAATCATAGCCAGAGTCTGTAACATTCCCATAGAACAGCTTGCCATTAGTCTGCACATACTTTAAATGAGAAATCTCAGCCCCTTGTAACATGTCCCTCTGGAAGCACCCTCCTATGAGGAAAACAGGGCTGGACTGGGCAGGAGAGGTGAGGAGAGGGCAGAGGGCCAGGAGGCAGCCTGCTGGAGAGCTGGACTGCAGCAGTGCAAGAGTTAAAGGAGCCAAGCTGAAAGAAGGTGGGTTCACATTACATATCAGGAAGAAATTCTTCACTGTGAGGGTGGTGAGGCACCTCCTCAGTTTACCTTCCCACTCTAATTTGAAGGTAGGTGGTTACTGGCTATGCTAGCCTCATGGAGCACAAGGAGAGACATTCCCTTACTCCCGGGTTTAACCTACAGAGCAGGCTGCATGAGGAGAGAAAAGCACAATTTACATTCTACTAGAAAAGGAGGAAACCAAGAGACAGATGATTCAAGTCCAGCGTTACTATTCCTTAAGTCCCTGGTCACTAAATCTCTTTATTGCCCTTTGCTTAAGGAACCTTTCATTACAGTGCTCTAAAACATCATAGAAGTAAATTATTTCATGTTGCAGGAAAAGGAGCTCAGCTTGGTATCCTTGTAGGCCAGAGCTACTTTGTGAGGCAGAAAAGAGACCACAGTGACTCATTGCTGTGCTACACAGACATAGAATAGTAGAATAGTTAAGACTGGGAAAGACCTCTGAGACAAGAGTTTATACAACAAGTACAACCATTAACCAAGCACTGCCAGTTTCACCACTAAACCATATCCCTAAGCACCACATTTTCATCAAAACGTGCTCAAAAACTTTGGGGACTGTGATTCGACCACATCCCTGTTTCCATGCCTGACCAGCCTTTCCTGGCAAAGATAAACAAAAGGAAGAAACTAGTAGGAGTAAAGAAAACAGGAGTACAAAGAATCGTGCAATAAAGTGGAGGCTGAGAACTCAAAGAAGCTGGCTAAGCACAAAAGCAATTGCAGTCTGAGGTGTAGCGAGCAAAAGCAGGGATTATTTTACAGAGGGAGCCAAATCAATCCAGGAGAGGGTCACATTTACCTGTTAAAGAGGAACTGAACTTTAGGGCCAGGGAGAATTTTTTCCAATCCTCTGTTCCCATGCAGTGTCCCTGGCTTAAAAAAAAATATACAAATGTCCATTTGCAAAGATATCCTCTACCTGTGGGATGCTGCATTGTAAAATAATGTTCTGCATGTGGGCTTTAACCACACTTGTTAAATACCACTACAGCGAATGTGACCCTTTAATATTAAGGGCTTACTGGAACCCAGCATCTGTGGTTGTTTCCCTCCTAGCTACCTCCCACTAAGTTCTTCTTGGAAGTGCTCACTTATGTACTCAGATACTTGTCAGTAATCATAACCTGGCTTCCAATCTCATAAAAGAAAACTTTGCCATTATCAAGGGCTTTTGATACGCTACAATTTAAGAGGGTAAAGCAAATGGCAACAGAGCCAGAACAAGCACTTTTTGTGAGTGACCTGTACTGCTACTGCTAACATGACATTTTGTACCAGCTACTGCATTACTGAAACCAGTCCAAGTTGCCCAGTTGCTCTGAGAGAAATTTAAGTAGAAAAGCAACACTTTAGTACTGTGAAGAAGGAAAATGCTACACCCAGAAGCTCACAGCATGAGAGGAAGCCCAGGGTTTTAAGTATTGATGGCACATACTGCCTATCTGAAGGTCACAAAAGTCCAGGGTAGTGCAACCTATTCATAGAGAGGAGGAAAAGCCTAAAAATGGAGATGGATTATGGGCAATCTGTCAAAATCATGCAACTGTTTTCCAACAGCCCATAAATGCCACACACAAAAAAAGTATGCCAGATGTTTCTTGAAGAACAACAGCTTTGTGAAACATATACACACCATGGACCAGAGTTTATTGGAGGCAGTGAGGGGAATGCTGAGGGGCTGCAACTACACCCTGCTGTAGTGTGGGTCTGGAGAAGCCGCAGATGTGACCCGGTGCTTCTCGCACTCAGTATGGTTATCTCCTGAGAAGCGCCTGGTGTGGGAGCCTGCTGCAAGGCTCATTGCAGGGCTCTGGAGCTCTGCCTGCTGCTGTGCACTGTGGCTGCCTCTGTGTGCTGTCAGTCCCCACAGGTTCCCCACAGGTATCATTTTGTCAGCTGAAGAGTGGCTTTTGGTGGGCCTCCTGTGTAGATTGTATTGCAGCTGTAGGGACTAGCTGCAGGCCCTCTATATGGCAATCCTGCCATGCAGGAGGGCAGACAAGCCAACTATATACTCCTCAAATGGCTGTTCCCTCCCACTGAGTACAGCAGCATCTCCAAAGCCTGCTTGCAGGCATCTCTCCCCCTGGCCCACCAACAGAAAAAGGCAATGAAGAATTTGTGCACACAATGGGCCACACTGGCTGCCTTTTTGATATCTCCCAGGTAGACAAGGCAATGGGAGTCTACTGCTACCTTTGCTGCTCCTGCCTGAGGTAGCTGTCATCATTTACAGCAGTGACCTTTCTCTATGTCTTCCTTGATACCCAGTGCTTTGCCCTGACAAGAGAGACATTCAAACTGCTGGAACTTGTCTGGCAGAAGGGCACACAGACTTGTTCTCCACCCACACAGGATGCACAGGTGGCAGAACAGGTGGAGTCAATAGTATTTCACATAGCTGGCCTCCTCCCAGCTGTCCAGGAAGTTAGGACAGTATTTGTCCAGCTCCATGGCCATGCTCTCCACTTGCTGCAGTGGCCTGCAGGGAGCTGGTGATAAGGGGCTCACTGCAGTAGTGCGTGTCACACTAGCAAGGGGAGAGGCACCATAGCCATTAGATAACCTGAAGAGGGTCAATGGAAATGCCCAGGTCATTCTGGAAGAAAAGCCTTACAGCCTCCCAGAGTGAGGTGTCCCCTTCCAACTCACCTCTGCTGTTACGAGTGTACGTCCTGGGTGTCCCAGATGCTTAAATCTGGCAAGGAGGAGGAAAATCCTTCAGCAGCTCTGGGACTGGGCATGGAAAGCTGCTAGCAACAACTCTCCTCACTCAATGTCAGTACCAACAGCACCATTCTGCACTCCAAACCTTGCCAAATGCTCAGCTGGAGTCTGGGCACGAGCTGGGTCAGTGGAACTTGACATTGAATGTAAGCAGCAAGGATGCCTAATATCAAGTTTGAGCTTCCCCTGATGCAGCTTTGCATTGTTCCTATGTGGCCTGTCACTGGATCCCAGCAAGAAGAGATCAGCACCTCCTCCATGCAGCCAGGCAGAGGATAGAGAAGCACTTGAAGGTGCTGTCTTTTCTCAGTGCCCAGACCTGCTACCGTCCTCCATGCCAGAGCTGCTAGAGCAACCTGAAGGTCCCTCTGGAGCTTGCAGGCCTTGCATTTGTGCCCACTTGAGTCCATGCACAGAGGCGGTGGCTGCTGAAAAGCAGCAAGATCAGAGGCTGTTTTAAACTCAGGCTTGTTGGGTCCTTGTTGTTTTCCTGATGGAAAGCTGAACCACAGCAGAAAGGCCTGGCAATAGGCAGAGGGGAAGCTCTGGAGACCTCCTCAGTGCCAATAGGGCATCTCAACATGGCTCTTCTTTGAAGGAAAGGACCTTCAAAGGGGTAGAAGGCACTCATCATTGCTGAGGGAAAGCCAATGAGGTGTCTGAGCGGTTTAAGTTGGAAGGGACCTGCAGAGATCACTTTGTCAATTCTTCATACTACAGGAGGTTCATACAAAGCATATTATCCAGGACCACCTCTAGACAGCTTTGAATATCTTCAAGAATGTAAAGTACAGCAGTTTTCTGGGAAACCTGTGCCAGTGCTTGGTCACTTTCACAGTAAACAAGTATTTCCTGATGCTGAGGAGGAATCTCCCCTACATGTTTCAATTTGTGCCCAGTTTCCCTAGCCCGGTCAGTGGGTGCCTCTGGAAACAATCTTTTCCCTTCACCTTCACACCCTCCCTTCAGTAATCAGTATACCTTGAGAACACCTAACCATAGCCTTCTCTTCTACAGACCAAGGGGCCAAGCTCTCTCCACCTTGCCTCTTACAGAAGATGCTCCAGATTTTGTTACCTAAATGCAGCCTTTGGCTGCATGCTTTCCAGTAGCCCTGTCTCTCTCCAGCAGTGGGGAGCCCAGAAGTAGGTATTGTGCTTCAACTGTGGCCTTACCAGCCCTGAGCAGAGAAGAAGGATCATCTGCACATTTTGAAAAAAGCTGATAAAAAACCTACATGAAGCAAATAGTCTCATAATTTGCAATAACACTCTGATCTTGTAATCTGGTTTCAAGTAGCATAGAGTTAATCTCTTCTCAGAATATTGGGTTGAGACCCTCTGTGTTGTGTTTCATCTCCAGCTGGGCTTAAAACCATGACATCATCAAAACTGAGCTGTGTCAAGCATTAAGAACAGTAAGCCCTGAGGAGTAGTAAGATCAGTACTGTAAAATGAATGGAATCAAATTTTTTTTACAAAGTGTGTGTGGTCAAATTCTTATTAGTGTAAATGAGTATAAATTCTGAAATGGCATCTGATACACACATTGTGCCTGTAGGAGAAGACAGAGGGAATGCAAAAGAGGAATACAACAAATTTCCAGTTAAGTTTTCTAGATTGCACCCATTCTTTTCAGGTGACTGTCCCTGTATAGTCATAATTAAGCACAAAGGTCTTCACGGAGCAAATAATTGGTATTTAAATAATTCTGCCATTCCAGACAGCTTCTAACTTTAGTGAAAACATCCCTCACTGTAATCCCCTAGTTCCCTCTTGCAATAGCCAGGGAACAAATGTACCATTACTTGAAAAATTTCGCTCCCCTGCCCTCCCAATCCAGCAAGCTTGGTACATTATAAGTGGAAGAGCCAGCATCAGTTTACCTGAAGCATAGTGGGCAGGAGACAATTTCTGTAATTACTTCAGGGGAAATAAAATGAGATTTCAGAGATGTCCAGTGTCTATGCTCTACTAGGACAGAGTTTCTCAGCAACAGTCTCCTACTACCGCTATTAAAATAAGTGTCTAATCTGATGATAAAACACTCTGAGCAAAACACAGACTTGAAAAATGCAATAAGGATTCTTCCAGCTTCTTAAGACTGGAGGATATCTTTCTCCTGTTCCTAGTTTAAAAAAATAACAATTTCAAAAGTTTGCCCTAGCCACAGCAGGTTTTTTCTGAAAATCTTCTAGGGCATACAGAATTTTAGCATTAAACCTCTGTTAAGAAACCTGAATAAACAACAGTGATGCTTCAGCATTTTTGAAAAAGCAGAAGTCACCACTTCAACTCTGCAGCTGAAAAAGGCAGAGAAACTATAATAAGGGTTCATGAGTTGAGATAATAAGAGAGAGAGATCACTCATCAAATACTGTCAAGGGCAAGGAGAATTCAACTGGGGATATTAATAGAAATAATTACTTTAAAAATAAGAGCAGGATAATGAAAAGTAAAATAAAT
>VWYI01052873.1:0-18194 GCA_013399455.1 Anthoscopus minutus
TATATATATATATATATGTATATATATACGTTATATATATATTAATTATACATGTATATATATAATGTCCTTATTTCGATACTTTATTATAGTTTAACATGTATATGTGTATATATGTATCACATTACTACTTCCTAGGTTTGTTATAGAAATAACAGAAATTATGCTAGTACATCAAGGGTTGTCACCATTATACATATAGCATTCAATTTATTACTTGCGAAAAGCCAGTAATGTAATATGTACTTGTAACATTTTTCATTGCAGTTACTTTGACTTGAAGATATTTTTGGGACTTCTTGCAGGGCTAAGTGCTCCTAGTGCTTCTGCCTTTCATAATCTTTAAAAAACTGACTGCATGCAGCTTCTCTGGTTTTTACCTCCTGTTTATTTCCTGTTGTGATGGGCTTTAAGAGAGCACAGAATCATATTCTGGTGCTCCTCAGGCACAAAGATTTATCAGGCTTTGATAATTTTACATGCGAGTAGAGTGAGTGCTTTTAATGTGGACACAGAAAAGTTGTAGCCTATACTGAGACACAAGTCAAGAGTGACTGATGCTGCCTATCACTAAGGCAAGCTTCCAACTCTAACCAGGATTTTAAACCAAAGTCCTGTGCTGTTGAGATTTGATATAGCAAAACTATTACATTAATGCGGAGCTGGTTTGACGCTTACTCTGTGAAGGTGACAGCTTTCATTGAAGGAAGCAGCAGCAAGGCCTCTTTGCTTTGTCCAGCTGAATCACTTTGGTGGCCACTATTGGTTGTTCTGCTCTGTTATTTTGAATAGCCCAAACTCCTTACTGAGGGCAAGGGAATAGAGAAGAAGAAAGAGCAATGAGCATTTGAGCAAATTCTTTTGCTCAAAGCCTTACAAGATTTTTCTTCTCCAACCTGAATTGCATCTGCTGGATTCCCTTGACAACAACCTGTTGCTTCATCTGTTTGTAAAAACCTTGACAAGCACGAGTCTCAGTACAAGCATCTCTGGGCTGCCCTATAAAGTCTTCTAAATCGCTGGTGATGGTTGTGGGGCTTTTTTAGAAAAACAATTAAGGCAAGCCAAATTTTGAGGTAAGTTCTGTGTCACAACTAATTTCCATCAACTCAGTTTGTTAGCTGCCAAATGGGCTGCATGCCAGTACCTGATCAACAAGCCAATTTCTTCTTGATGAAAAGGCTACAGTAGAGAGGCCCTCAGCTCCATTAAATCCCTCTCATACACAGTATGATACCTCAGCCTTCAAAATACTAGTCTTTCTAGTTTAATCTGGATATCAAATCTTACTTTCTTTGCTACTTCTGTTCATCGGGTCTTGGAAGAAATAGAGACCAAATTTTACACAGGATGAACTGTCTGGAATCTCTTTGTGATAGCAGGGTACGCAGGGGTTCTGACAGCTTACCAATAGGCTCCTCTGCTTGAATTCTCTGATCTAGAGGAATCAAAAGAGGAAAAAATACATGCACTTAGCTCTCTGTTTCATTTTACTGTAAACTGTACCTCTTCTAGTAGGTAATGCAGAGTAATTACTAATCTCTGTCTCTATTCCAATCCATCAGTAAAAAGTAAAGCAGACCTATCCAAACTCAAGTTCCTCTCCTCTTTGTGGAAAATGGGATAGGAATATCCCTGGGGCAGTTTGTGGTCCCCTTTGAGCAAGTGCACCTTGTTTGGTATTTAGGAGCAACCCTAAAATAATAAAGGCAGGTTATGTCCTAGCACAAAGGAACGATTCCAGCCACAGAGAACAAAAATGCTACATCTGTAAAGAAACACATTTTCTCTCAGGCTTGTAAAAACTTAGAACATTACTTAGCAATTGTGATGACAAACTGTTAGACAGAAGCAGTGAGAGAAGAGCTTTTCATTCGGTATTTTAGTGCCCCAAAATGGAGTTTCAGAAGTGCAACAAAAGCAAAAACTTAAAAGGGAATTGGAAAAAAATTGGGTTTTGGAGTCCTTGAAAAAGACCTCCTTTAGTCTGAATCATCACTCATTCCCTTTACTGTCTGCATTTCTCCTTTTGTTTTATTCAGATGTACCTCCTGCTATTTTTTGTTTTATTTAGCAATGTTGTGTCCAGGTACCACTGGAGAGGATCATGTATGCAGCCAGCAAGCAAAATCCATTATGCTGAATTTTTCAGCAGTTCAGTACTTATCAGGATAATGTGTGCTGCTTCATTCAAAAACTAATGCTGCAGGGAAGTGTAGCCTTGCCTGTTAACAGAGTGAGAACATCCTGCTCTCTGCACACCCACAGCATATGATCTTTCTGTCTTTCCTGACCCAAATCAAGTCTTACAGGGAAGCTGTACCTCCAACACTTGGAATCCATCAGTGGGTCAGTTCCTCTTAAGCCACTACATCTGTATTTGGGTTAAAGGTTTATTATTAGAGCTAGCTAACTCATTCTGGTCAGCACTCTCTTAAACTTGAAAGGCAAAGAGGTGCCCTGCCTTTTAGAGTGTGCTAAACTAGTCAAGTGAGAGTCTGAGGTGAAGTTGGGCTTTAATTTGCTTTAATTAGCACCTATTAAAACATGCTCTCCTTCATTTACATTTGAGTATCTGATTATGTTAGCCAGAATGCATTGGAAAATATGTTCAACTTTACACCTTCCAGTCTAGAACAAGACCTTACTTTGCAGCACAGAGGCTGTGTAGGACAGGAGTAGTTAGTTATACATGTGCTATGTACTGTGTGCAAGATGGTACTTTACTTTTATAAGTTGACTTTGCTTTCCATCATATACACAGACGTCTGTGTAGAGGCAGACAAATGCACAAACACCAACAGTGTGAGGATTGTGGCTCTTGGGCTGTCAGATAAGCTCCCACTTCTTTTTCTACCATCTACATTTAATCACATACCTCCCCATACCAAGCAAATCCTCATACTGAAAGTATCTGTTGGGCCAGAAACTGCTTTTGCCATTTCTTTACCTCCCCCAGCAAGGTTTCTGTCTTTTCTGGAGAGTAAGTAGCAAAGTGTTTAGAAAGATGAAGATGAAAATCATAATTTTTTTCCTGCTTCTCATTGCAGCTGAAATAGAAAGGTACTTGGCTTTGCTTGCTAATAAGTAACACAACTCACTATTTGCTTTCTGGGCTAGGTATAGCACAGAAAAGTCCCGACATTGTTTTAAATTGTCATTAATCAAGTTTTGTGACACACACTGCTTGCCAGTGCATGCCTTCTTTTTGGAATGACGTCACCCTAACAGTCCTAGAAAAATTGCACTGCCAGTGAATTTAGTAAGAGTTTGTACTTAATTGGGACAATGTGACATGTGCATTTACTTTTTTTTTTCATATGGTCATCAGAGCAGGCTAAAATACATGAAAATTGTAGTGCCTTGCTTGTGGTGTCATAAGATCATATGTTCTATCCAAAAGTGCATTTAGGGGACCCTTTGCTCTGCTGCTTCTTAGGATGTTTCCATCAGTATTGCTCTGTAACTTTAGAAACATATTCATCTTAAGTCTTCCCTCAGCCCTGGAAGTTCAAAGAACAGGAAAATTGTCTCTTTCCCCCAATGCCCAAAAAACAGAGGGAATAAATAAAGCATAGAATGGAACTTTGAAGGTAAGGAGGAGAAGGAGAATTTAAAGTAGACCCTCCATAGTAGAGACAACAGCAACTCTACCTCTGATAGGCCCAGGGAATTTATCAGAATTTATTGACGTTGTTTAGTAACATGGTGAGTCTGTGCTTTTTTTTCCAAATAAATCCTTTGGAGCAACTCTTCTAGCTATGAATGCGCTTGTTTCAGTCTTCTTTGTCAAGCTAGCAGCTAAATGCATTACGGAAACTAAGTCTGAATCTTTCTGTAATCAATTTGAATAAAAAATTGCTTTGGCTGACTTCCTGGTGCACAGTGTCAATGCTGCTCTTGGGCCTGGAGAAAGAGGGGATTTTGCTCTTATGATTTGTTAGTGTAGACAAAATGATGCATCCGGAGAATGTGCAATCAGACCTGTATGAAACTTGGCAGATTGTCTTAGCAGGTTTCAGTTAAACTGTGTTTTCATTTTTGGTGTGCACATGTTCCTTTGTGTGCCCTTACTCTGATAGTCACTTTGAAATTCAGTTTTGAACAAATCCCAAACCTCAGACCAAAACTCTGTTGAAAGCACCAGGCTTTCCCATGTTTTTGGTCAAATTGCTGGGCAACATAAGCTGAAAGTTGGCAAATTTATCAGCATAGTGAGTATAACTTTCAGATAGACTCTAAAAATTCCTGTGTGGTGTGGAGCGTAACCACCAAAAGACCATCCATATGTCAAATCCATAGTATGCAGAGAAATATAAGTATGGCTTGAGTTTCTCTTGCTGGTACATGGACATGAACGGAGACCAGTGAAATTCAGTATGGTGCTTCCATTATTACTGATTATAAGTAACAGCATCTCATGGACAGGAGAAGAAAGACAGTACATTAGGGAAGAAGAGGAGCTGGGTAAAAGCACAGCAACACAGAATTTTGGTATTTTTAATTTTTACACAGGTGGCAATTGTTAGCAACCTTTAAAATTGCTTGAAGTGTCTTTCTATAATATGCTGTTCAAAGTGTGGCCATGGAAAAATCATTGCTGATGTACATTTTTATAGACTGAGAATTCAAGTCTGATGCACATGGTTTTGCATTTAGACATTCCAAAAGGTGTACCTACCTGAGCAGCATGCTAGAGGCAGGATGTAAACAATGCAATCTAGGGAAATTATTTGAAGCCCTTTCCATGTCTTTGAATCCCCATTTTTAATCCTGGGAACTTCAAACAAAGTATTGCTAGAATGATTGGTTTGAACAGATTTACTAATTCCATCCTTTTCTACTGTTTTGTGTAGAGGGCTGTTTTCATGGTATAAATTGACCCATCTGGATTTGTTTAACCCAGGTTTTCAACAAAAGCAGAGGAGCATTACCATTTACAGGAGAACATACCCCTTTTGTATATAACATGTTCGTATACATATGTCGTGGGATTGAAGTGTGAAGGCAGTATGGCTGACAGACAGGGTGGAAATGAGTTTGCCTCTGTCAGAGTGCCCAAATCCTGAAGGTGGAACCTATAAGCAGTACTGGCTGAAAGTTAGAGCTAAGCCTAAAAATGGTTTTCAAGGTAATCTGAACTCATAACTAAAAGTGTGGTGAGAAGTCTATGTGTTGGGTATGTAAGACAGAAAAATTCGAAAAAATCCGTTCAGCCTTGAAAATGCAGCTGCTGTTGAGGTGAACTACAACAGTGTTTGGTGGTAACCGCAACAAAGGACAGAGACCAAACAGAACTGTAAAATGATATCATATAATTGCCCTGAAACTATGTAACACACCATTCTACAAGCTGGAATGTTTTCTCTCTTGTTTGTTTGCTTTGTTTTTCTTAAATACCTGGGAATTTTTCTGTGAATTTAGGCTGAAAACTAGCCAGCTTTTAAAGATCTGGGGTTGAATAATATGGTGTCTTTTGAATAAAGTGTGTTTGGTCTCCTTTCTTTGTTTTTCCTACTTGTTTTTGGTTTTTCTCTTTTCAGATTTGTTACCAGGTTTATTGAGCTGGATGGTCTGAGCTGTTTGCTGAACTTCCTGAAGAGCATGGACTATGAGACCTCAGAAAGCCGTATCCACACATCCGTTATAGGGTGTATCAAGGCACTGATGAACAACTCCCAAGGACGAGCTCATGTCCTGGCCCATCCAGAAAGTATCAACATCATATCCCAGAGCTTACGGACTGAGAACATTAAGACCAAGATTGCTGTGCTGGAGATCCTAGGGGCTGTCTGCTTGGTACCAGATGGGCACAAAAAAGTCTTGCAAGCCATGCTTCACTACCAAGTCTATGCTGCAGAAAGAACAAGATTCCAGGTAATAGGAGGATACTTTAACAGAAATACTCACAATACGGAATCTCTGCTGGGAGTGATTTTTACAGTGCATATATTGCAAACTTGCTAAGTAATAAAAAGGAAATATTTATAATTTTGTTTTAGGAAGGGAAAATCCTCAAATAGTTTATTTACTTATATTTCAAGACTTATTGCTTATGCTACCTTAAAATTCTGTGTATTTTGCCTGAAAATGGAGGTTTGCTGTGCTAAATGAAAGCTGATTATCTGCTCATACTCTAGCTTGATGGCATTTCTGGGGTGATTTTTTCTGTCCTAGAAGCTGAAGCCACAGAGTTCCAAGAGCCTCTATCCTGATTTTCAGAATCCCTAATTCAGTAATAAAAGAATTGTGGTTTATATAATGGAGACAAAGAATTAAATTATATATAGTGGAGGTACTTCACTTACCACTTAGCAATCAGCTTGTGAATCATTGTTACTTAACAATTTTTGGCTCAAATAACTCCCTTCCACACTATAGAAAGGAAATGCATTCTCAGAGACCTTGAAGAAGATCAGTGACAGGCTTTTATTGTGGAAACTACTGGCTGCTGCTATAATGTTCCTCTTCCCAATGAACTGAGCACTATCAAAAAGATAGTAGAGAATCTGTTGTAGTGTGTGAAGCTGTGGCTCCTTAACTTTGGGATAATCTCACCCATTTACTGTTCTTTCTTAGGGGAAATTATTAGAATGGTGTTGTGCCAACTGTGTACAGGATCCCAGTGCCTGACAGTCATCATCTCCTCCATCTTAGCTAATGGATTTTAGGCTACAATTAACTTATTACTGTAAAAGTAAATGGGAAAATGATCTGTGATTATGGACAGTAGCTGCCAATGTTTGTATTAGAACCAAATGCAATATGGGATTCACTGACTGTGACATGGGACAGGGATGCAGGAAATCTTGATTTGGTATTAACCTTTGCTTGGGATTAGCAGGTCCATCCCTCTATGTGCACTGCCCCATTTGCATTGCTTGTCTAATTCAGACTTGATGTGTGTCTTTGATATGCAAGTGTGACACATATGATGTATGGCTCCAGAAGTGGAGGCCTTTTAGCCTCAGTTGGAAGCTCTTGGGGCTATTTCAATAGAGAAAATCAAAATTACAGTAAAACTTGGAAGGTGAAGAGATTACAGCTGCAGTCATAAGAAAGTGTCACCATTCTTTAGTACAGGAGTAGGATAGGAATGAGCAGTGCAGATGCAGGAAGCCATGTACATGAACTTCAATTGGGAGGTTATTGGGTACTGCCTATGGAGGAGAAGGAAAAAAATTAAAGTCAGCTTGTTCTCTAGTAATGAGCTGAAATAAGTAATCTTTACTGAATTATGATGACATTCTTTTATACCTGGGAGACAGGTGGGGATAACTTGAGCTGCTTAGCAAAAAGCAGTAACTCACAAGCCTGACTACACTTGTGGTCCCATGTTAACTTGCCCTTACTGGACCAATTGACTTAATAAGCCCATATGGGATAGATGCTGAGTTTGCCCTAGAGAGTGTTCTCCGTCTCTCTCTGTTTCTGTGTTGATTTAAAAGTTACTGAATAACTGAGGTCAGTCATTGCTGGGTAAAAGGTGGTAGCCTTTGAGCAATCTGGAAGAATGGTTTGCAGGTGCTTACCAGTCTCTTACATTCATGAAAATTACTTTACATAAATGCTGCACTTATCAAAATACTTTTCCATTCAGGAAAATATTAAAGATAAATAGATACTCTTTTATTTCTCAAGTTAAAAAAAAAAGCCCCACCCAACCCCCAAAATTTTTTAGCAGAAGGAATGTGTTCTTGTTTGCAATTACTAATAGTTGTGTTTAGGCGTTGAAATGGGATTTTCCTCTACATTCAGCAATAGGCTTGAGTTTAATTTTGAGGAGGTAAGTGTTCATCCAAAGACATTCCTCATCCATCTCCAGTTATTCTTCTAACAGAGAGGCTGGAGATTTTTTAAATCCTGAAGAAACAAATGTGGCCATGGTCTTTCTTACTTTTTAGAGGAAGTTTCTCTGATACTCTAACACTTAATATTAAGAGTGTTCCATCTCTTTGCCTCTTGCCTCCTGCACTTCTGTCTCAGTCTTGCAGCTTATTGTCAAGAAAAGCATCCACTGTAACTTGAATATGGGAAGCCATTTTAAAGGAAGGATGAGCTGAAAATGCTTGTTCTGTATGTTTCCTATAAACTTCAAAGATATAGTCTATAATGAAAGCTTTTTTTTATCCTCTTTTAATCCTAGTCCTGAATGTAATCTTTGTAACCCAGAGTTTGCAAGTGTCTGGAGATCCTTTAGGTGTGAAACTGAACCCCTTGTGGGCCATGTTTCTTGCAGCTTGAACTGCAGCATCTAGCAACATCATTTGGTGTATTGAAGTATGCAAAAATTGTGGAGCTTGCTGCAAACTTTATACTTTTCACCTTGACTTTGACCAGCCACACCTAAACACTGTTGTGCGGGAAACCATCCACCACAAGTGGGGAATATGGCAGAACCCACAAACAGGAATTCTCTCTGTGAAAGTAATAAAACTGTGAACTAAACTGTAGGAACAGGAGGAACTATGCAGAGTAGAAATTTATTTCTTTGCCTACATGGTCCATCATTGCAGACTGATTCTAATTGGTGGGGGGAATGAAAGCTGGGAACTGTAAAGGCACTGCTCAGTCTTTCTTTGTATCTAGCTCCACAAGACAATGGCCAAATTAGAGACACAAAGGAAAATAAATCTCAAAATCAACTCAGTTCTTATGAAGTAAAATGCAGGGATTTCTGGAAATTGTACTGAGCTCACTTTTATTGGAATGTCCAACAAATAACTTACAGGTGATGATGACCTCTGACAATATCAGTGCTTTTCCTTAAGTTGCCTTCCTGACAACAGTGGTTGAAAATATTTGTCATCCCATTCAGCCATCTTGCTGTCAATTTATTCCTCTTCCTCTGTAAAAGCTGGCACTTTGTATACTATCTGCTTGGATTTATTTTCAACTCTTGCAGGTAACAGTAAACCAAGATTTCCCTTTCTCCCTCATGTCATTTTTGGTGACCAGTGCTATGTCCATTGGGGAATCAGGAGATTAACATAATTAACACTAATATAGATCTATTTTTCCCTGAAACAATTTTTTTGCTTTTGCAGAGGAATATCCTTCTGGTGAATAATAATTTGGGGTACATGGTTCTGCTTCCACTCCTTTTAGTAAAAAGAAGGAAGAGAGGTTCAGAGTGATTTACTGACAACTGTCTAAAATTTGAGCTCCTGAATAACTTACTGCTGACAACTTTAGATTGAAACAGTGATTATTTCCAGTTTCCACAAGCGTGATGGAGTGTAGAGATAATATATTTAATACAGCAACATAAAACATGGCACATTTTGTTGATTGTAAGAAGTTATTGCCAGTCAGTGTTCTAAACACAACTCCTGCTACCTAGTACAGCTGCCAAAAGTTGTCAACAGACTCAGCAACTGGTGAATTAGTGGAGAAGGAAAGCTGTGACTTAAGGTATAGTTCTTACTAAACTTACATTAACTCTGTCCTGCAATAGCTCCTATTACTTGAATAGAAAACTTACAGTTTATCCTAGTGTATCTGAAGTCAAAATTCAAATGGCAGTGAATTTCCTGAGCATTATAAATACTTTTAGTCCCAATTAACTAAACTGCATGTAGTAATACCAGCTGAAGACCATTAATCAAACAGTGCTGAAATGCCTCAAAAAGGGTACCTTTGCTTCTTGATGTGTTTTTTGTTGGTGGTGTTTTTTAATAGAAGTTAATGGAGAATATAAATAGAACTTATATGAATATGAAGGCTTATTTCCTTAACAAAAAATTTCAGATTTCACTCTGAATTGAAACTCATGTAAAATATTATTTCTTTCTAAATTGCCAGCATTTTGTCTACTGACTACAATTGTCAGACCCTAACTTCAGTCAGTATTCACTTTCAAGCCCTAGGGAGATTCTCCAGAGCTTACTCTTTTTTTATTGAGGCTCCAGTCTCAATAAAAAAAGTGTTTGATATTCAATGTGTTAATAGGTCTATCAGGTTCATCGTTGTCTTGGTACTTGCAACAAGATTCTATTCTTTATGTTTGTGTCTCAACTTATATAGTCACATTTATATAGTCATCTATTTTCTCACATTTGTCACATCTTGCCTGACCTTTTCCCTTTGCTTGCTTTTATTATTGATCCTTCTTTTATAAGGCCCTTCTGCCTGGAATTATTCTCACTTTAATGTCCAACGGGGCAGCCTGTAGTTCATCTTAAGGTAACTCTTGAAATTTGTCCTCTTCAGAGTAATACTCTTTCTGTACTCAAATACCACAATAGTATTACGGCACGCCTTCAGTCTCCTTCCTGAGGCAATCTGGAAAACTCTGTCTTCATCCAATTGTTTGAAGCGTACGACTTTGCCTAAGAATCCTACTCTGCCCCTTACAGAACAGAGATTAAAAAAACCACTTGAAAACCAAACAGTAAATCCTCAGAGCAGAAATGTGGAATTAGGAAGATGAGCCCTTGTTGTTCTTGCTGGGATTTTTTTTCCATGTATTCAGTGTAATTCTGTCACTGGCTCACTGTGTGTGTGAGATCATAAAAATGTTACTTTATCTTCTTTTTTTCTTGTGAAGATGCAGTTTTATAAAATATTATGAAAAGTGAGAAGGAGTCTCTGATTTTAAAGTCATTCATGTCTGAATTATCCTATTTATGACTGGTGTCCCTTGTGAAAGGGGCATAATCTTTTTCTCCCCTAAGCTGTTGCCTTTCTGATTATTGTTATGTTTGCTGCTTCCCCTCCTTTTCTCTGTGTCATGACATTGTAGCACATTATACATTTTAACATGCCATATTTTGAGACAAAACTAACATTACAAAGTGATAATGTTCTATTGGCCCAAAAAGTTTATTGGATGTTCCAGTGATCTTCCAGCATAGCTTGCTATTTAAAACACTTGTTGTGCTGTGGATCCCTGTGGGGAGAAAGAATTTTCCTTTTCGACTTGTGACAACCTGTTAGATACTGTCTGAAAGAAGAAGATTGCACTTGCCAGTGAAAATATTAACTGGGCTGCTTTAGGCAGAAAACTTGTTTTCCTCCTTAATGCTGCTAGAAAGTTTGAAGCTTGAGGTGAATGAATAAAGAAACTTTGATATTGTCAATTGCAAAGATAGATGCCCTGAAGCGTTCCTTCTAGAGCCCCCTTGCTTGGTTTGTGTTAAACACTGTCAGTATAGACCATAATTCATAAGGAGAAATCTGATCAATTTGGAATTGTAGTAGAGGATCTAATAAGGAACAAATTAAAAGGCTGTATTCACCCTTGATTTCCTTCTTCCCTTTAAGGCTCAACCAAAGCCTTTTGAGGTTTGCTGCAGATTGAATGAACTACTGGTTGTCAGTGATGGGGAATAATGGGATTAAGTGAGGAAAGTTTTGCTTAAATAGTAGGAAGAACCTTTATAACCATAACATCAATTGGTCCGCGGAACTGACTGCCAAGAGGTGTGGTGAAATCTTTTTCGCAGGAAATGTTCAAGTGAAATTTTGAACCTCAGCCATTTGCAAAGAGTTGGAGATACTGGAGTTTGCCAAAGTATGTGAGTGTAGACTCTGATGTTCAGGAATTGCAAGAACAGAGTGTTTCCTTGTCAAGCTGAACAATTACATGAAGATGTGCTGCTCTTCAATTGGATTAGTGCAACATAGAGTTTTGGATTTTCTTGCCCTGAATTTGGTTTGCCTCCCATTGCATTGTCCTAGCTCAGTGTTCTGAAATGGGGGATAGAAAACTTTAGTTAGCATCCTTCAATCTGTCTGGATGCTGTACCTGATATGCAGTTTCATAGATTCTAGCATGTTCCTAAAAGTCTGTGAGAAAATATGACAGAAATAAAGCCTCTGAAGAAAACCAGCAAAACCATCCTTGGTTTTGCTGCTTCTGTAGTGATGGCTAATTCAATTATTCCAAGAAGGCACATGTGTTTTGGATTTCAGTGTCAAATCTGGCAGTAAAAGAATAAAATTCTCTTATTTATTTCACTTCTGCTGTTTGTCAAGTTGAACAGTTGGTTTTGTTGGTGAATTTAAAGACTTCTCAGGTAGTTTCTGATTGTCACTGTTAGAGATAGGATGCTGGATCGAGCTGACCACTAGTCTGGCTCAGTAGAGCATTCCATGTGCTTTTATGTAAGACTCCCATTTCTAGCAAAATATTATTTGGTCATAACACAGTTACTGGAGTGTTGAATGAGGCCGGAGATCAAATGCCTGGAGTAGGGAAATTTGAAAATTCCAGATGTGAAATTTAGAAGCAGCAAGAGAAAGGAATTTATGAAATTGAGCATGTTTGATAATGAACATACTATGCTCAGAGGTAAAAACAGCTGTCAGTAGCTGTGTTTGATAGGTCAAAATATTTTTGCACAAAAATTAGCATGAAGCCAGGAGCTTATACCTCCCCTGAAGAATGCACAGGAGGGTATTCCTCATGTTTCTTGAGACATATCTCCATGGCTTTCTACAGGAAATAAGATGGACCTAGCATGGTGACTAGCACAGGAGAGATTTTGCTATGAATGAACACTTTCAGTAACCAGGGACAAAAGATTGACTAGAGGGAAAAGAACTTCCTTAGCATCATAGCTTCAAATATTTAGATGATCTGCTGAGCCAAACATTAAAAAGTTATTTTTGCCTTTGTTATCCCTTTATGGTTAAAACTTGGGAAGACTGAAAAGAATTCTCTCTTTTAGTGCAACAGCAAAACAAATATATGAGTGGGAAACATTTATTATTAATGCTGGAGTGAGACTCATACAGCTGAACTGGCAGATCTCAAGTGGAATTTATTACTCGTTCAGTAAGGAAAATCATCCCTGGAATTATGAGTAATCAGAGAAGATCCTTAAGAGAATATTAATAGGATCAGCAGAAAGCTAAAAGTAGAACTGCTTTCATGACTAATCAGTTTCTGCATATAACCTCTTTGGTAAATATTCAAATGGAGTTAATCCTTAATAAGGCAAAGGCCAACAATTTTATTTGTCTAGGATTTTTATCCTTTGTCTCTTGATGTTCAAAAAATTATGGTAAAATGTCAATATGTGTGCAAAATTTAGACCAAAAGCATTCCTGTGCTGAACATACTCTGTGAGTTGGTTAACAGGGTGACGTGTAGCCTCTGGGGAAAACTTCCAGAGCCTTTCAAAAAATAGAGCTTATAAGAAAGATGGAGAAAGGTATTTTACCAGGGCCTGTAGTGACAGAACAAGGGCTAAAGGGTTTAAACTATAAGAAGCTAGATAAGGAATGTGTAAAAGGAAGAGGTTTTTTATTATAAGGGTGGAAAGGCACTGGAACAGGTTGGCTGGAGAAGCTGTAGATGTCTCATCCCTGGAAGTGTTCAAGGTCAGGCTGGATGGGGCATTGAGGTGCCTGATCTGGCAGAAGGTTGTTCCTACCCATGGCATGGGAGCCAGGACTAGATGATCTTTAACGGTCATTTTTAACCCAAACCAAGGAGTCTATAACATGGAAACTGGAGCTTTAGTGCATTTCCAGTGTAGATGTGTAATTCAACTTTGAACTTTGGAGCTAGGTACACAAGGGATAATCCTAAAAGGCGCTTACCAAGAAGTAATAATTGTCTGCTTCATGTTAAAGGGTGGTAAGTGAAGAAACAAGGATAAACATTTCAAGGTTCAGGCATAGGCTTTATTCCTCCAAACACAGCTTCTCTTTACAATTATCTCCCCCTGTGTACAGTAGTGCAATCGATCCTGCCAGAAATTAGATTATGTCCTCTAACTCAGCGTGCTGTTCTGTTTCAGTCACTGTTAAATGAGCTAGACCGAAGCATGGGGCGATACCGAGATGAAGTAAACCTCAAAACAGCCATCATGTCCTTTATCAATGCTGTTCTGAATGCAGGTGCTGGTGAGGTGAGTCACTGCCCTAGAAATTCCTTCTAAAATTTTATGTTTAAATTAGTTTACCTTGGAAATAGTAGATTAAGTCACAAATCTTGTGGTTGTGAGTGGATATATATTGTGGAAAATAATGCTTAATTGTTAAGATCAGTCTTTTAATGTCTTCCTATTATTTCATTTAGAGCTTCTTCAATATAACATAGACTACTTACACTGAAGTGATTGATTACTTTAGGTGGTTGATTGGTTGGTTCGTTGGTTGGTTGGTTGGGGGTTTTTTCTGTTTAGATTGTGGAGTTTTTTGATTAAGTACTGCAAAGCATTTACCTTTTCATTCCAGCCTTTTTAGAAAATACTTTGTTTTAACTTCAGAAATGTTTTGAAATGTTGTTTTGACTCAAAGTATTTTAATTTTAAAATATCAAAGGGAAACATTTCAGAAAAAAACCCAGTTGTTTTATTAACAAGACTCCTTTTTGAGTCTGAAGGATAGTTTAAATAAATTATTTCATTAAAAGTGTTACTTTGTGACATTGGCTTTTCATTTTTTGTTTAAAACACAAAAGACAACAAGCTCATGAGAGCTATCTGACAATATATTTGTCTCTGTCTCTGGGAATCCTGTATCATTCCACTGAACAGATTTCAGAAGGTTTGTCAAGAATATGTGATTTTATGTATATGGTTTTATGACAGAAAAAAAGAGGAGGAAGACTGCAGTGGTGTTCATCTGTAACCAGGAGGGGAACCTCTAATGGACTAGCAGTAAAAATGCCAGTAGCTTCTGTTCCTTATGGAACAACATGGAGTGTGCTGTCCTTTGCATATGCAAAATTCATAGTTCATAGTTCATAATTGTACTACTGAAATAGGGCAAAGGTACTAATTCCTTTTTTACATACTTTACTGGAATTATTCATCCTGTGAATTTGGTGACAGGATAGAGAATATTAAAAAGGGAGGAACTGAAGTTTTAAGTAACTTTTTTTACATGAAATTGGCACCTTTTGAAAACAAAAAGTTTTTCCTTCATTTTTTAAGGATAATTTGGAGTTCCGATTGCATCTTCGATATGAGTTTCTAATGCTGGGAATTCAACCCGTCATTGACAAGCTCAGAGGACATGAGAATGCCACACTGGACAGGTAAGACAATTTGTGGGAAGAGTTACTGATGAACAGAAAGACTTCTTAGAAACTATTCTCTATTTGATATATCTATCTCTGTCTCTTCTTGAAACTGACTCCCTAAAAACACAAAAATAAAATTTAAAAAATATTATCTATCCTAAAATTAACATCAGCAGATTAAGTAGGACACATATGTACTAGGTTGACAAAGGCTGTCAACTTGGCTGTGTTGCAAAGGAGTTCCTCAGTTGCTTTTCTTCTCAGCTAGGGGTGGCTGTCAGAATGAAAAATACAAAAAAATACTCTAATTGTTTTCTCTTGAAGCAAAACTGGAACAAAAGCCTGCTCTGGTAGGGAAGCCAGTAGTTAGTTCACTGACTTCATTGTGACTGAGTATCTGTGGTCTTAGTGCAGGTTCTGAGTTTCTGAGTTGTGTGTCTACGGTTTGCTGCAGAGCTGGAACTAGGAATGATAGTTTTCCTCTGCAACATTATAAGCAAGGATAAGATAATCTGTCCAATAGGTAATGCTACTCCAGTAACCAGGAGTGTTTAGGAGGGACCTAGGGCACTTTTGGATTTTACAAGTTAATCAGGAGAATAACAAAGGTCTGAGAGGATCTCAGATGTCTGGATTACATAGACTGTCATACAGATCTGTACAGGGGAATGTGTCTCAGCCTTTCTCCTCATCATCTGCTGTGCTCCCGTCTCTGTAGACAAGTCCAGATGGTCAAATGTGTCACTTACCCAGGTCACCCAGATCCAAACATAGTCATGCTGCTGTGCTTATCAATAAGCATATCTACAGCCTTGTGAACTGGTCCACTGACTGCATTTCTGCTTCACTATTTACAAGAAACAAATTGTTAATGATCCAATAACTGGCTAGCAAGCATGATATGGACTTTTCAGAAATGTATTATCACTGCAGGCATTGCATTCATCAAAAACAGAATATCCCTTTCCTATTTTATGTTTATTTTTGCACTTTACATCAACATGGTTACTTAGTACAGGAGTTACAGTGTACACCTCTGCCAGCCTTTTCTTTTGGCCTGTCACTGACCCCCTTGTGCTGCATACCCGTGACAGCACTTCATGTAAAAAAGGCTTGCCAGTTTCCACATGTTCTAGCTGAACTGAGGTATTGCTGCTTCTCTAATGACACACATAGTTTAAGTCTGAATCATACCATGAACACTGGCAGATGTTTTGTTTCTCTGTTTCCTGTTAGACATTTAGATTTCTTCGAGATGGTCAGAAATGAAGATGACCTGGAGCTTGCCAAGCGGTTTGACTTGGTAAGTTTTTCTTTGGAGTACCTGAACTTGCCAAAGCTGAGCTTGCATCTGCTTGGGATGCTTTGTGCACCTTTCCTTTGTGCTTCCTAAAACTAATTTTGACTTTGATGCTGAGAGTGGCTGATGATCTTGTTTTTCACTGTTTCTTATTTAGCAATCAGGAGGTTTGTAGTGTGTGAACAAGGAAAACAGTAGTCACACAAAGAGCTTCTGATGAGTATCTTTGATAAAAACTTCTTTCTTTTGTTTGTCTGAATATTCAGGAGTGAAGGAGGAGGTTCTCAACTGTGCTCTCAGGTTGTCAGTCCTGATGACTTGGATGCCTTCTAGTTTCAGACATCCCCTTTGCAAGACTATGGGTGAAGTTTGGGAAATTTTCTGATATTCTTCCCAAGATTACTTGTAACTCTGCTGATGACTCTTCCTTCAGAGCCTTTGGAGAGGATCAGTATTTTAGAATATGTGGATTTTAAAGACAGACATAAAACAAAGACAACCTCTAGCATCAATAAAAAACTGTAGGGTCCTATGGTTTAGTCCCCTCTTTCTTCATGTACAGCTCTTTCTGCACATTGATACAAAACAACTGACCCTTTCTGGCTTAGCTTCTACTGTTTGAGCCACCGGTTTCTAGGACCCAAATGTTTTGCTTGCTCTAGAACAGTTCTTGGTGGCTTTGCATGCCTCTCGCCTTTCTAGCCCTTTACTTTGGGAATCTTTTCCTTACTGGACAGGGATGACAATGGTAGTGTCAAAGACCCATGTGGCCTGTCCCTGGAACCAAGACAGACAGCTGGACATGGCAGGAGATTTTGCAGAGATCAGTTGCTAGAAATTTGCCTGTCTTTGTGTTGATTGGATCTTTCACAGTTAATCAGGCTTTCACTGTGTATGGTTTTTGTCTGCTCTCACTTCAGATCCACATTGATACAAAAAGTGCCTCTCAGATGTTTGAGTTGATCAAGAAGAGATTGACGCATACAGATGCCTATCCGTATTTGTTATCCATCCTCCAGCATTGCTTGCAGATGCCATGTGAGTATATTTACAGATTTCCAGAGCAAGGGGTATTGGAGAACTCGGTGAAGCTTTGGTGTAGGTACAAGTTCACAGATACCAGGGCACACACTGCCTTTGTCTCCCATTCAGAACTTGGCTGTGGCCAATGTATTTGGTATCTTACACTGACTCCACCCAGCAAAATTTTAGTTGGAATACTTAGGGCAGCAGTTTTACCTCTCTGCACTTGCAAATAAATTTGAGTAGCTGACACATTCCAGTTAGTTGCTGACAGAGCTTTAAATTATTTTAAATCAGAAGTTTTAAAAAAGAGTCCTTGTGCTATAGATCAGGGAATTCCTAGAAATAGATAGCATTTGGAATAATAAAAAAGACACTGAGGAATTTTTCTGGTAAATCAGTACGGTACTGAAAGCTGTTCTGCACTGGGAAATTCCACAGTAAGTCCTCAGGCTGTTCATCTCATGGCAGTCCATCAGTAGAGAGCTCCCAAATGCAAAGTGAAAAATACTGGAATTTGTTTGCAAAGGAAGTGATAAGAAGCTTCTTGTTAACTGCAATAAAATAGTTCAGTTATGCATCCACAGTATAAGAAGATTACTTAAGAACTAACTGTTTTGATCCTGTTAGGTATGAAGGGCTGGTCTTTCATTACTTTCATCGTGTTCGAACAGTCAAACTGAGAAAAGAACATGAGGCAGATGTACTGTGGTGTAGTTTTCAGCAAGTAATGTGATGTGTGGTGTGTTCTCAGGCTCGCATTAGATTCAAGTACTACCATGAACAAATTCAAGCAATACTTTTTCTCAGTGGCCACATTGATACTAGTCTTTAGAACAGAGCTTGAACTTTATGTATTAACTGAGTGTACTGGTTTGAGAGCAAAACCAG
>VWYI01052885.1:0-15195 GCA_013399455.1 Anthoscopus minutus
TCTCTCAGGAGAACTATTTCCATACATGTTTTCCCTCTTCCTCCTCAGTGTTAACTAATGTTAAACTAACACAGGTGTATACTGATCAAAGACTTACCTTCACCTCAGCAACAGGTTCACCACCTCCTTTCCTAGGTTTATGATGGCACTTTTGCTTTTATAGGGTTTTTTCCCTCTGGAACTACTGACTGGAGTCATTACACTCTTTTGCTGAGAATGCAGCGCTACTCAATGCTACTGTTTGAAAATCTTGCCAGTTAAGAGAATGGCTTACAATATCTTTTTTTCTCCCCCCAGTATTTTTTCCCCCAGAAAAGCCATGAGCACTTTAGAGGCGGTTTTGTTTTTTTGGGGTTTTTTTTAATGTCTGAGTAATTCTAAATCGTTTAAAATTCTATGAAGCTGAGATTCAGTATCAGCTGCTGTCTTCTTACATTGCTTCCTTTGAAAAGGGTTTCAGAGTTTTTAAATATATCACTTCAATATGATGGGAGCAGTGTGCAAGTAGATTAAAATACTACAATTACAAATATAAGAGCAGCATGTGTGAAAGTTCAGAATAATAATGGAAGTGTTGGTAGTATAACTACTGCTGTTTGAGATACTGCTAACAGAGAGTAATAATGAAGGAAAGAAAAATCTGCTATCAAATATTTTTTCTTTTTTAAGAACTTCTTAAATATTGTATAACTATTTAACATATGTAAAGGTGCTGACATTTGATGGAGTTGTAACAGAGAGGGAAAAAACAAACAGAACTTGGACATCAGAACAAAGAAGGATTTTCTTTGATAAATTTGTATCTCAGTTGATTTACTGTGGTGGAAAAAAAAGTTACAAGTTCTGACTGAAGCTTGTGACTAAGTGTTTATGGGATGAAACCTTCATTTAAGCCAGTTATTTCCTACCAATCCATCTGCTTGCATCAGTTACTTACCTAAAAGCTATGCTTTGTTCTTCAGGTGCTGTACAAATCCAGAAGGAAGAGCCAGGACAGGAAGAAGCACACAGCGCTCAGTTCCAGAGTCGGAGTTAGCATATGGTTAATGAAATGCTTAAATGACAAATACAGTGCACTGAAACCTGCCATGAGAGCACTTCAAACACAGTCACAAAAGACAAAGCACTGAAGCTCCACTAATTTGCAGGGACTGGCCTTTTCCTGCGCCTGGCTGGAGCAAGGAGCCTGTGCCTGTGTGGTGTGCACAGCTGGCTCTTGGATGTGTTCCCACCATTTTGGCAACAACTGAGAGGTAATGCCCATCCAATATATACAGGGTTCACTGTGAGAATGAGCAGGCTGTTGATCTGTAATAACTTTGTGTAAATCAAGTTAAGTGCACACCTTAAAGAGGAAATTCATTTGCTCATCTTTCCTAAAAAGGCACAGCAGCAAGAGAAACAGATTTCACAGAGATTGCACTGTATGGAAATAAAATTTTATGGGAGATATGTCTAAGCTCCCAGAAGGACTGTGAAAAATCTGAAGTCTCTGCTTTAGTGTATAATAATGTAGACAGTACAGTGATAATGTCACAGCTCCTTGAGCTTGGTGCTCAGAGGCAACAGCTAAGTCCCCACTGAGACAATAGACTGCAAACAATTTGGTTTATGTTCTCCAACCACTGTTTGGTAATTTATCAGTGCTCCTAATAGGAGGAGTTTGTGAGTGCTGCTTATAACTCCTGGTCACATACAAAATAAATAGTATGGAATATAACTACTCTTTGGCTTTCTAAAGCATCTTTTTCTTAGATGAGTGAAAAGAGAGACCTGCTGGCTCCCTAGATAGAGGGGAGTGGTTTACTTTTATTTTTTTAATAAATAAATGATTTATTATTAATTTTAGTCAGATAACTGAGCTCAAATGTAGTTGTATTATCTTTAATGAGCTAATTAATAGATTAACAATGTTCCTGAAGAAAAATAACAAACATATGCTTTACTTGGTCTTTTTAAAACACTAAACTGGTAAAGCCTACAGAGTATCTGTGCAGTCCACTGGTCTCATTCTCTGCAGTACTTGCTTCACTCCCTACCAGAAGTCTTTCCCAGGCACTTCATTTTAGCTCTATAGCTAAAATGTAATGCATGTGTGAGTTTCCAAAAACACTGTCTCTGGCTGTTTCTTTAACCTGTCTTTTTAGTCAACAGGCATCTGAACTACACAGTGAAATACTTAATATGGCCCAGCAAAATAAAACAAAAATCTTCACTCAGAATTATATATGACCCAATTCTTTGCTTGCAAAGAAGATCATAGTTCTGTGTGGCTTTTCATTTGGAGACTTCTCAGGCACTAGGAGTTTTGAGCTAAGATTTACCTGTGTTTGCCCCTATTCCAACACATCAGCACTGCCAAGTGTAGTACATGCAAGCCTTGATACAGCAGGTCCTACAGCTTTGCCAGCTGTGTGGCAACTGCATCCAGTCCCTGTGCATGTTTGGATCTTGACCAATACATTACATTTTGTTTTGAAGTAAGAGAGTGTTAAAAATCAGCTTTCCAGGAGGGAATGGAAAGAGCAAATACTCCTTTGGTTTGATTTCTGGTGTGAAAAGTAAACTTCAGTCAGCAGAATATGAATGAGAGCTAAGCATTCTAGATTGGATGTTTCTCAAGCCTGAACAGAGTTGTTTGGCTGCCAGTGATAAGAACTACAGAGCTTCAGAGCCTCCAAAGAAGCTCTTCGCCCCCAGAGCCATGGACAGTTTCACCAGCTAGCCTGAACTGTGGCATGGTTTCAGTCTCTTTCATTGAGAAATTATGGGCATCTTATACTTAAATACTGGATATTTTTTGCAGTTTCTAAAACTTAAACCAAATTTTAAAAAAATAATAAAAAAGGATAATTATTCTTCTCACTTACAATACTTAAGAGTTTCAGTGTGAAATCTGAGTTTATTATAGTGTGCTATAGCAAAAGGAAAACCAATCCTTATCCTAGGGAGCTCCCTGGTTTGTATTTATGATGAGATGAAAAAGGGAAGAAGAAACAAACCAAAGAGGATGATGAAAGAATAAGGTTTCAGGGAAGACAAACACTGGGTGGGTGGGAAGGAGTAATATAATCTCCTTGCTCAGCTGTAGTCTAGATTTTTAAAATCATCAGTTCACCATGTCTTTTTTTAAGTCAACAGTAAATCTCAAAATTACTTCAGTGAATGTAAGATTAGGCCTACTGCTTGCTAAATGTTAAAAGCTAAGTCACTTGAAATTTGATTTGAAAGCTAATCACCGGGGTGCTAGGCAGAAAGCTGTCTTTGACATGCTAGGTTTCAATTCTTGGAGGGAAACAACAGTAAACTCACTTTGAAGACCTTACAAAACCTGTCCCTGCAAAATTGTTTTTGTTTTCCTCTCAGAGGGAATATGATTCAAACAAACCACATCATACATTCCAATTCCGTAATACTGAAAACTGAAAGCTTTTCAGAGAATTTGGCACAGCTTCTGCCACCAGAATTGTAAACTCACATAAAACCCTGCTAAAATACTGATTTTTAAATGCATACTTTTTTAAGCATTTTGTTGGCATCACAACATTTTATCAGAATATGTGTTTCCCCTTCTCTGGCTCTCGTGGCCACACCACACTACGTAGCAGGCTTTAAACAAAAGTAAGGAAGGCAAATAAACAAACTTGTGGAGGAACAGATTGTTTAGCTGAGATTTTAACTGTGTTACTGAACTCCAGTGAATGGAGGCAATACTGCAAGAGCCGGTGGTTGAAGTGCTGCAAGGGTAAGCTCTGCAGTTTTCATCTCTCTGAAGGCCTTCCTCTTCATCTCTACCAGGACTGATCATAGAAGATTAAGAGTCCAGGCAGGACTCTAGGGAGCAGAAGCAGCAGTGGGATACTATGAATATAATCAATTTTTTTCTAACTGAATTATTTTATTCAAGGCCTCTCTACTGCTGGAAAAGAAAAATCAAACAGTATCTCCTTGTGTAAGTTAAAAATAAGCATGGGCACATTGTAAACAGAAAGAATCTATTTAAGGAAGTCTTCATGTTTTGAAGATTTTGTATTTCAGATGGTATAAGATAATTATATGATACATACAGCACGTGAATAGATGCAACCCCAAAATGGTTTACTGATATAAGGACTCTGAAGCCGTAGGTCATTCTGTGAAAGACTGTTACTAAATCTGAGAGATTCTGCCTACTGAGGGTCACTTACAGAGCCCTGCCCTTCTGCTTAGGGACACTGATATCTGCACAGTCTTTCAGCACAACTGAAGATACAGGGATTTTTAAGTTAGCATCGCTGCATTCCCTGCAAATCATTTGAGTCCTTGCTGAGGATTGACTGAAGGCACAGCAGTCTGGCACATAAAGCATATATGTGCTTCTGTGTTTTTCAGACCTGTGATAAGTCAGAGTTGAGATAAAATGATAGCCATTAGCAGTCACCACAGAGGCTCTAACTCCAGGCTTTCACTGTGCCAGAGTGATGAAATTGTGTGAAACCAATAGCATGAGCCAGCAGACATTAGTTGAAGAATGGAGACAACTCTGCAAAATGAAAGCTTCAAAATGAACAAGAAATTTGGTAATCTTCATCCCTCTATCTGCAGTCAGTGAGCACTTTTTGTTTCTCTCAGTTCATACCCTTGATTCTGGACAGGACTGCTCATGCTCAGTCTCTGTATTGAAGCCATGTCAGTGAATGTCTGTTACCCAGTATAATTCAGCAATAAATAAAGATCCAATATATTATCAACAGTCACGGTCCTTAAGTCAACCATAAAACAACACTTGCCAGAAACAAAATGAGCTGTACTGAGAGAGGCTTCTAACAACATGTCTTTAACAACAGCATCAGAAAAGTTTCAGGACATGGGAGATCAGACAAGATGCCATCCCTTTTAAAAGCACACTTTTCATTCTCCAAGTTCAAGTAAAGAAGCACCTGAGGATTTTGCATTTCTTTGTAAACACAGCAGAGCTTTGTCTTTGCTTCATACTTATAATCCCCAGAGCAGTTGCTCCCAGTCTGGAGAGGAATTTTTATGGACCTGATGCAGATATACTCATAGTGACAGCTTTAATGGAGTGTCAAGGCTGAAGAGGCAAGGGCGAGAAATCTATTTTAGCTTATATTGTTACAGTGTTATAACATAAAAGCTTTGCTTCTCAGCTGAGCTGGCCTCTGCCCTTCCTCTGCTGCCCTACTGCCATGGCTGGTGGAACTGCATCCATTCTTCAGCAGGTCTCTGAGGCATCGCACTCATCTTGTCTAATCCTGCTCTGTGCAAGTCTGTGCAGCCTGGCAGCAATAACCCGGGCAGCTGTCTGGATTATGAGCAGTACCTATAAGATGACAGTGCTGAGAAGTGACTTGACTAGGTCAAACATTGTACAAACACATGCTAAGAGACCGAGCAGCTTAAATAAACAGGGAAAGGATTAAGGAAATCCTCATTTGGTAAGTAGAGAATAGGATGGAATTTCAGTGATTCACTTCACACAGACAACTGGAAATACAGGTACCAGAATCCCTGTTTGCTGCTTTGAATATCAGATAAGTTTTCATCACCTTTCCTCACACAATCTTAAAAAAAGATCACTTTAAGTTTCAGGAATTCACACATGGGATTATTTGGATGCAGGAGTGCATCTGCAAATGCTAGGATGGGACAGTCTAGCAACAGAAGGCTGCCTGGGCCTATATAGAAAGAGAGTAGGGGATTGTTAAGAGTGGGCTTCTTGTCTGTTCTTGCTGCTAGGACATTCACTGCCATTTCTTACCCAACTACAGTAGGAGAGTAACTGGTTAGTTACTGGTTAGTTGGCAAGGACAGCAATCTTTTGTGCCATTAGAGATATCTGCAGCCCACTCAGCTCCTTAAATGGGGATTCTAAGCTTCTGCAAGGGCCATTACAGGAAACCTGTGACTTTTCTGAGACATTTCTGAGATAACTGAAGCCTCAAGAGAAATTTATAATCTTCCAATCAGTGGTCTGTTTTTATCACAACTGTTTCTGTAGCTGTTTGTTCTGTAGCAAGGGTATCACACAACACAAAGCACGGTGGTGAACTGTTGGGCAAATGATACAAAAATCACCTGATTGCATCCAGCCTTGATGTTTGTATTGCCAAATGCTGGTAAATCACCTGAGGCACCTCTGTGATAGCTGCTGAAGAGCAGCAAGGAGAGCTGTGTTCTTCTAGCACCAAAGGTCATGAGGCTTTTTTAAAACAATCAAAGCACTGTTGCTGCAAATGCAAACATGTGTCTCCGGGCCTTTCAGTGGGGTACTGTTCAGATTGTTCCAGTCTCCCCTGCTTGCCTCCATGCAGCTAATTTCTGAGGCAATGATCTGCAGTCTAACAAACATTAAAAATCAATCCTTTCAATTGATGGTTTCATTTCATGTGCACAGAGGCCCAAATTTCACTGCTTTAATGTGCTGGTAAAATGTACAGTGTTGTGGTTCTCAGTACATCACAACCCTTCCAGGAGAGAACACCCACAGGGTGGAAGTGTGGATGTATTTAGGATGAAGGCTGATATAGACTGTTTTACCTTCTGCTTGCTCCCCTGGAATAATTCTGTCTGCTATTATTAAAAAAAAAAATCAGCCTACATATTCTGTTCAGGCAATTTTTTACCCTGCAATGCAAATATGCTTTAATGTCAAGAGGAAAATGACAAGCAGACGGAGAAGGGCCAAAATAATTTAATTTTATGCCATGGTCGGCCTTCCAGTTCCCATTGGTCAGCCTCCTCCTTGCATCTTGGAAGCTTTAATTGAAGTGAGTGTAGTATATTCATTTTTAGCATAAGGCCACTTTTTTCTTTTTATTTCTTTTACATTCAGTAAAGATTACAAAGTTCATAACAAGAAGTGTTCCTGCAGTCTATAAAGATGTCTACAGATGTCTAAGAGCATCTTCTGCTACAGTGAGCGAAACATTTTCTGTATGATTCCTCAGTTCTCCTGTGAGAGAGAACACCTTAATCCTACTGTCTACCATCTCCCATCACCAGTATTTTCTTGCTGCAGTTGAAGCCTTTGTGAGTCTGCACTGGCAAAAAATCAAACCATTCAACCAAATTTAGCTGCATTTAACATAATCTTTAACAGCAGATCTAATTCTATATAGCACTATGTGCTATGGTCAAAATGGGTATTTAGAGCAGTGATTCCAGAAGCTGACTCCTGTGCATAACCTGTAGTTATACTCTAAGATTATGGTATTTTATGTACTATAAATACTACATAGTACTATGATGTCCTGTTAGTTCTAAGGATCCCTAACACCTTTCTGTTGCAATGAAATAAAGATGAAAAATGATGCTGCATTTACAACCAATAGAATATGAATACTTTCTGTTTGGTAGCATAATGAAACCCCTAAATCAGGGTCTAATTTTGCCATTTCAAGTAGAGTGAACATTACTGTGTGATAATACTGCATGACATAGCTTATTCTTCACTGAACTTGATTGTATACACATCTGCAAAATTATTTCTATTATAAAAACAAGGCAGATGGGTTTGATATGTATATTCATGAAGTTAGGTGCTTAAATATTTTCTTGAAAACAGCTTAATCTTTAACATTTCCGAGCACTCATAGTTCATCCTGTCTGTCCTCCTCCCTTTTCTTCTTCTTCTTGAGAGAAAGAAATACATCTTTGTGTGTAGTGCCCATATATTTATGAAAAATAAACTTCCTCACTGGCAAGTAAACCCAAGAACAATGTTGCTATCAGCTGTTGTTCTTAAAGCGCAGTGGAGAACACTGTTCCCTTATGAGCTCTCAATGCTCTTCTCAACATCAGTAATCAACATACCAGAACAATGTATTACAAACTCAAAAGCCCAGGCCAGGAGACCACAAAAGCTCCTCTGTCTTGAGTGAGGGTACTGAAAAGAGGCTTTCACAGTGCTGGAGAATATGCTGGCAGACTGCACCAGTTCAGAGCCCTCAGTGTTCCGGAAGATGTTTATGTACCAGAAGGACAAACCTTGTCTAATCCTTGGTTCAGAAGCTACCATAACTGTTATTTTTGTAAAAATGAGAAGAATCATATGTATGTGTTGAATATGACAATCAGATAATTACAGGCTGCTCAGTGGCTGAGGCACTGAAAAGGTCTTTGTGCTCCTTCCAGGAGAAGGACATCTTATCTACTCTCACAAATAAAAAGAAAGATGTATCCTTCAAAAACAAACATAAACCTATTTCCTCCTACTTTATAAAGTAGTTATTTCTGTACTCAATTATTTTTGCAAGCAAAAAGTTATAAAACCAGAGAGTTTGAATAACAAAAGTAGTGTTTTTTCTTAAAGATAAAAACAACAACCTAATAAGCACCCAGTTCTTTGATTTTCACTTAGGTTTGTAACTGTCAAGTTATTGAGCAGAGTTAAGCTTCCATTGGGTAAAATGGCACCAAAGTAAAACCAAGTAATTTCTCACTGCACTGTTCATTTAAAAGGAAATTACCTATTTAGATTTTCAGGAAGTCTTGCTAGATGCCAGTGGAAGCACTGCCCTACAGTATATCTGAGAGAGGAAGATATACAGAATACTGGTTTTTATAACTTTATTTTAAATGAAATCACATTCAGATACAGCCCAGCTATATTAGCAGACATTTAAATAAATGTTTAAAGCTAACTCCTATAATTAATATCTTAGCTTCACAATTCTTTTGTGATTGATATTATGAGCTCAGACTAAATTCACTCTTTTGCATTACCCTGATTCAAAATCCCAAGCATGTTAAAAAAATACAAAAATGTCTAAAATTTGACTTTCCAACCTAACTTACAAGAATAATAAAACTTCTAAAATGCTGTCATTAAAAGCCATATTGATATGATCTACAGCTGTAAAAATTGTTGTTTAAAACAAGCATTACTGGATAAGTGATCAAAGCAGTCCTAAAGATTTGAAGTTTTCCCACTGCCCTTAAGTATATTTTTTCTGGTTAAGTTACAAATAAAAGCCACTTTGAAAACGTAATTTTAAATTCACCAGAATAAAAAAAAGCTCAAGTAAGTGTGCCTGAGAGAAAAGAGAAGGCCATATTCTATAGTGCATACTCACATTCCAAATTCCTAGAAATGCTACTGAAACCAGGATTTTCCTTGCTTTTGATGCGCTTGGTATTTGTCTACCACCTGCACAGAAAATGAGACATCCTGCACATGGCAAAGTGAAGAGTCTGCACGCTGAAGAACTGAGCACTCCTGAGTAAGGCAACTGAGGTGAAGTATGGCTTAAGAGCAATCTGGTTAAGTTAGAGTATGTGTTTTTGAAGCTGTTACTTTTGCTTCCACTTCAAAGCACTAGTGCAATACAATGTGTTGCACTTTAGTTAAAAAGACCTGGTGGAGCTGGAGCTGGTTCAGAGATAAATCTAAAGGAATTCATTACAATACGCTAGACAGTCCCTCAAAAAAACCTCTGTTGATTTCATATTGTGACAGTATTCAGTCTAAAGCTCCACACATTTATGTATTAACAGGGTAAATAAACATGTTAAGCACAACTTTCTCTAAATATCCATCCATGATTTTCCCCCTGTGAGACACAACTCCCACTGTGGATCACACCTTATCTGAAATTTTCAATGAGTGTAGCAATATGTGGGCCTAGTAATTAAATCAGGTGCAGTCCTTTCCTTGCAACAGATAGTTTTATTCCTCTATCAGACCAAATTCTGCACAGTGTTACTTGACCTTACTCTAAAGGAATTTTGGTGGCATTAATTTGGATTTTTACATGAAGACAGAATTTGGTCCATTTTAGCACATTAAAATAAACTGATTCACAGATTCTCTTTAAAGAATCAGTAGATGAAAGAAAATGTATTTCTTTCTTTAAAGATTGGCAGAAATTTCTGTATTTACTACTAGGAAAGCCCCACTCACCCCATTTGGCCAGTTTACAATTATCATTTATCCTTTCTAGTACGAAGAATTTCTAGGTTATTCACAGAAATACATCAAATCTCAGGAATGTGTAACAACAGATACATAGTATTGTAGCATAAGCTTATGCTTAAAAATACTAGAAAAAGTAGCTGGGCTCTGATCATTCTTTGGCTTGAAGCTGGAGTCTCCTTGGAGAGATCAGTTCTTCCATTTGTTTGAGTCCCAAGCCAGGAACCAGCCTGTGAATGTGGGGGGTTCATACCCTTGCTTCACAATTACAATGGGGGTTCCCTTATCTCTGCCAGAAGGATCTGTTTCAATATAGCGTTTGGCTAAAAGCAGAGAGGAAATAAAACATGGAATATATTAGTTCATTCCTTTGGTACAAAAAATACATTAAAAGCCATAGTGAAAGAACACAGGGCTGCTATAATATGGTATTCAATTAATTATTTCTAAGGCAATGAGATGATCAGGTAAAGGCTGATTTTTCCCAGCTGGCAGTAAAGGGATTTTCCATGAAGTTAAAACAGAGGGATTGCTTTTCTGAGCAGTTTGTTGCCATACAGCTGGGTTTTGGCTCTTAAACAGGAGAAGGCATTTGCTGGTGCTGTGAGAATGCACAAGCTTCATTCCTATTTTGTCCATGTAAAAGCCAGTGAGTGTAGTTTCCCTTGACATCTCAACATGACATCGATACATATGAAAGCACAGCCAGGTAACCCTAGCTGCTCCAGGGAAACACATGCAAGGTTTTCAGCATGAACTTTGTCAGAATAGCTCAGCTATATTATGTCACCAGGGATGACACATGATTTTTCAAGGAGGTATGTGCCACGTAAGTTGTCTTGATTTGTTCTGTAATTGGAATTTCCTCCTGCAAATTTAACTTAGTGAAGAATGGCACTATAAGGACTTGCTGGAATCCTTTCTCTATATACATTATTGAGAGTGCAGGTCAGTAGAGACTTCCTTTTAAATTCCTTCTCTTTTCAGTGCAGTTACTTTTCATAGGGCTCTCCTACATATTATTTAAAAAGCTCTGCAGCCCAGTATTACTATCTTCATTAATTTTATCCTTCATAAATTTACAGTTTTAAAGCGCATTTAAAGGCAAAAATAATCATCTCCTGTACTAAATCCTAGTAAGCTCAGTAACACTTTGAGACAAGGTAAACATAACTAGGTTTCTTCTACATCCTACTTTCCTCTTCATTAAGTAATATTGATGCTACTTCACTCAAAAATCTCCCAAAC
Organism: Anthoscopus minutus; assembly: GCA_013399455.1. Classification (NCBI taxonomy): domain Eukaryota; kingdom Metazoa; phylum Chordata; class Aves; order Passeriformes; family Paridae; genus Anthoscopus; species Anthoscopus minutus. Next base: position 11,162 of record VWYI01052885.1, read on the forward strand.
TGATTTGGTTTACCTGATTTAACAGATTCCTGTCGCTCAGTTTCATTAGCATCCTTCCCAATCCAGATGAAAACCTGCAACAGAGGAAAGACATAACTCCTCTGGTGTTATAAGGGTGTTGTGTACAGCTGGTAAAGTACAAAACAGTTCATTCCTTTAGGAGAAAGAATATACACTATGAAAAGACTCAGAGATACAGAGCTCTCACAAACCACAACTGATTTTTTTTCTCCCTTGTGAGGGAGAAACTGTACGCCCTCTGAAATCACACTGCTGTCTATGACACTAGAAGGCCAGAGCTTTATTCATTCTGATTAAAGGATCTCTAATTACCTTTTCCATAGGTATGTTTTACACTTTTACAAGGAAATTGCTGTTTGGGTGCAGGTAGTAATACTGTCTCTGGTTTGAGGTCTGTGTACACATCAACATTTGTGCTCTGTGATATGTGCTACCCTAGGCGACTGCTAGATAGCCAAATGAAAAACCCTACAACCAGAGCCTTGATCTGCAACCCCCCACACCCCTTTTTTTTTCTCTTCAGGATTTGCTTGCAAATCAGCTACGTGTCCCAAGACTTCTTATCTGAGTCAGTATGTCCCAACTACTTTCCATCCAGCTCTTTCCCACTATCCCCTATAACTCCTTTTTACATAAACCATGGACATTCCTTATTTCCAAAAACCTCAGCCTTTTGCTCCTTAAGGGTCAGGCTGAAGAAGACAAATAGGATGTAGGCCTTCTCCTCTTTCCCTCCAAAAGGAGAGGAAGGGTAGAGAGAATGTACTGTGAAAACCAGATGTGTTCTCTAAATCTGCAGTGATTTTGTCTATCTTTCAAAAAGCTCTCCACATTTTCAGTTTTCAGTGAACTGGGAAATGATTAAGATTATTTCTGTCGCCCTCCATTCAGTTTCTAGAGAGAAGAAATTTTTTTAAGGGTCTATCTAGTGTTGGTGCCTTTCTCTGCTAGGAATTTTTGTAGGTGGCTCCTGCTACAAGGATTTAGTGGATTCTAAATACACTTAATGCACTTTTTTTTTTATGAATAAATGTTTGTGATAAAGTCAAGAACACTATTGAGAACCTTTCCAGAACACTGCTGGGGCTTATACTCTTGCAGCCTCCATTGGTTTAAATACAAAGTGCCTGCCATGGTCACACATGCTTGGAAATTCAATCACATATGTGAACACTAGCACATCATACAGCTAAACAAGTACATCTTCTTTTGGTATAATTTAAAGAGAACAAAACTGCTTTCATTCTGTTGAGATGGTTGTTCCTCCCATCTTAAGAACCAAGTGATTAAGAATAAATTATCCTTGTTATCACAAGAAGCAGTGGTCAAGTACACAGCTCACCTGCTCCCAAGCATCCAGCAACATGACATCATCTTCAGCCAAATCGTCCTGAGTGAATTCTCCTGGGACCTCTTCAATCTAGAAAGGATAATATGTTTTGAGGGCACTTTTGTTTTTAATGATTTATCAAGACATACAAATTTGCAAGCACCTAACCTATTTTTATAATGTTAAGTACAGAGGCTGATGAACAATTCTTTTGGCTCCTAAAGGATCAAACCCTAAACTAATTTGATGAATGTGTTAAGGGTGTTTCTCTGAAATGAAACAAATCACATAATGGCATGTCTTATAAAATCAGCTCTAGGTTTTTCAGAACTGGTAAGATATCCTCAGGAAAAGAAAAGATCTACATTATAATTGTTGACTACTGTTGGGACAGAGGTCTGCCAGAAGGAGACGGGGAAATCTGAACCTTGAACCAACCAAGCTGATATATTCATGCAGCTTACATTCATTAATTAGGAAAGAAACTGCTTTGCTTTGCAGTGAGTGAGCTCAGAAAATAAAAACACACTCAACAAAGCTTCCCAGTCACTTGACAATGGGACATTACAGTTGACTAAGCCATTGAGTCCCCAAAGAAAAGGCAGAGTGCTTGCTTCTTCCAAGAATGTGCAGAAGGATAGAAAGGCAGTTTAATATTATTCTGTATCAGAAGGATAGATAATAATGTAGCTAATGGTTCCTACTTTCAATGGATTGTCAAGAGTTTGGCTATGTGTGGTCATGTAGGAGTGCTAAAGGGATGATAAGCAGATGGTGAAAAAGATATTCCTTTTCCCCACCCTGTGGTACAGTGGCCAAAAGGTCAGAGTGGTCTCACCTGCCTCTTCTGGGACCTCTAATAGTGGTGATTCAGTTACTAGAGAAAGGCTACAGGGAAGAGGGGATGTCAGAATTTTGAGGGAATTTAAAATAAAAAGTTAGTCCATAACTCCCAGCAGACTACTGCAGAGAGGTTAGTTCCTATTACTGTATTTCCCAGAAGTATTTTAGAAGCTTGTTAAAATAATACACTTTCCTACTCTCGTAAGATTTTTAAATCCTCATTAAAGGATCCTATTTGTTTTATCTCCCTCCAAATGACTGGGCTGTGCCTTAAGGAGACTGCCAGCTATGCCCCTACCTAAAAATGAGTGTGTCCTTGCCAGCTGGTGACACAGCATTGCCCTCTCAGAATATGGTAAGTAATTAAGCCTGAATCACAGACATAATACCCAGTGCATAGCTCTGGGTATTTCTGCCATGGAAGTAGGTCTTCCTACCTCCTAAAGCACAGGCCAATGCCTTAAAGGCATAATTACACATCTTAAATCTCTATGGAAAATTTCAGACTGCTAGGGGTTTTTGGCAAGCAGCATTTCTTTTCCTTACCACCACTGTCAAACACATAAGGGGCAAGGCACTGACCTGCACTTTCTCAGCAAATTGATAGCAATCAGTGCTATCAATGGTGATGCTCTGCAGGAATTAAATTGCTCTTGACTGGGCAAATGCCTTATCTTTTTGCATCTGCAAGCCTCTATTTCCAGGCAGGAGCAGGCTCTGGATGCAAACTTCTGCAGTACTAATTATTCTGTTCATCCATCGCATTTGGATAGTTTAAAGCATCAAATGCCCACTCTCTAGTTCTTGCCAAGCCTGGCTAGCTAAGCCAGATCTCCAAATTAATTAAATAACCACTGATTTCCAAGGCAAAATATACCAGAAACTATATAATAAAACAGAAAGTATCCATCATATACTCACAATAAATCTGCCTGTCTTATTAGAACAACCATACAAGCGAGGGGGATGATCTTCAGCCTTTGTCAAGAGTTGTGATGAAGTCTGGTATTTTTTTTTACCTCCAAGTGCTTTCCAGAATTCCTCTAAAATACATAATATATAATTTATTCACCAGCTGATTTAACATTTGATGTTTCAGCTTGTTAGATAGTATTTCAGGAATCTCCAAACAATCTCTTTGTTGCCTCAAAGATCAATACATTTGTTTCTTACAGTATTTCCTGTAGTTTGTGAAAATACTGATACCAGCTGCATACCTAGAAAGAATCACAGAACTGGCCTGGGTTGGAAGGGACCTTAAAGATAATCTAGTTCCAATGTCCCTGCCATGGGCAAGGACACCTCTTCATACACCAGGTTACACAGAGCTCCATCCAACTCTTCCTTAAACACTTCCAGGGATAAGGCAACCACCACTTCACTGGGCAACCTGTTCCAGTGCCTCACCACCCCCATAGCAAAGAATTTTTTCCTAATATCTAATCTAAACCTACTGTCTCCATGCAGTGCTGTGTATTCTCAGCTGTCTATTAGCAGCCATGTGGCCTCATACGAACCTGGTTCCTGCCCTTCATTTATCTTCGCAGTCTGGCATTTGAGAACATTGGCAATGTACTGAGCTCCTTGTTCCTCTTCTTTACTTGCTCCTTTTCCTACCCACGTGTAGCCAGAGTTGTTTGGCAGTTTCAGAACAAAGACATCGTTAGAGTTTAGTGACACTGCATCAACATCAACCTAGATTAAAAAAGAAATGGTTTTATTCTTCAAATAATGCAATTACTATTTTGCTTGTTTATATAAAATGTGTAGACATGTTAATCTGCTATACTTTAGCATAGCATAGTTTTCCAAAGTTTTATTCTGATACAAATTACAGAAG